>JAXLNO010000967.1:161691-242937 GCA_038087875.1 Malacoraja senta
GCGGAGAGTTGTACAGTACCCAGACTAGCCCTTCCGCCCACATGGTCCATGCTGACCCCCTGGGCATTCTGGCCCAGTCCCACCCGCCTGCACACAGCACTCTAAACGCTTTCTCTCCGTGAATGAATGAAACTTTATTGCCACGTGTTCTTTGTATTTCACACCCAAGGTATGCAAAGAGTCGCTAGGTAAAGGGCACAGAAAGTGTTGCAAAGAATTCCATTTTACACAAAGCATTTTTAACACTTTCCATTTGTGGTCCCCCTTAGTTCCCGGCAGTTCCCCAGGCTGAGATGGAATTCTCTGCCTCAGAGGGCGGTGGAGGCGGGTTCTCTGGATGTTTTCAAGAGAGAGCTAGACAGAGCTCTTAAAGATAGTGGAGTCAGCGGATATGGGGAGAAGGCAGGAACTGGGTACTGATTGTGGATGATCAGCCATGATCACGATGAATGGTGGGGCTGGCTCGAGGGGCCGAATGGCCTAGATAGGGATCTTAAAGATAGTGGAGTCAGGGGATATGGGGGGAAGGCAGGAACAGGGTACTGATTGTGGATAATCAGCCATGATCACATTGGTCTATTCTTCACCCAGAGAGTCTGTGGAATTCTCTGCCACAGAAGGCAATTGAGGCCAATTCACTGGATGTTTTCAAGAGAGAGATAGATATGGCTCTTAGGGCTAACGGAATTAAGGGATAAGGGGAAAAAGCAGGAATGATGATCATCCATGATCATATTGAATGGTGGTGCTGGCTCGAAGGGCCTACTCCTGCACCCATTGTTTATTGTCTATAAGTGATAGGAGTAGAATGAGACAATTCGGCCCAAGTCTACTCCGCCATTCAATCATGTCTGATCTATCTCTCCCTCCCAACCCCATTCTCCTGCCTTCTCCCCATAACTCCTGTCACCCGTATTAATACAGAATCTATCTATCTCTGCCTTCAAAATATCCACTGATGTACTCCACAGTCTTCTGTGGCAAATAATTCCACAGATTCACCACTCTCTGACCAAGGAGATTTCTCCTCCTCTACTTCCTAAAAGAAAGTCCTTCAACTCGGAGGCTATGACCTCTAGTCCTGGACTCTCCCACGAGTGGAAACATCCTCTCCACATCCAAATCGAAAATCAACCCAAACTCTCCCTGCAGCTGAAACCATCTAATCCAGGCAGCATTCTGGTAAACTACCTCTGCACCTTCTCCAATCCCTCCACATCTCCCGTGCAATGGGGCGACCAGAACTACACACAATACTCCATATGGGGCTTAACCAGAGTCGTATAGAGCTGCATCATGACTTCCTGCATCTTGTGTTCAATGGCCCTATACATTGAAGGCAAGCACAACACACGCCCTCTTTGCCACCATATCTGCTGGTGCTGCCACCTTTAGTGGGCTATGGGCTTGAACTCTCTGCGGTTTAGCTGGACTTTGCAATGTGCTGCCTTGCAGAGCCGATGTCCACACCGACCGTGGAGGTCAGCCGCAACTCGTCGCATCTCACGCTGAACTGCTCCACCGTCAGCGGCTGCCCCGTCACCTACCGGTGGGAGCGGCGATCGCAGGATCCCGGCGTGGGGAACGCCACCTTCCACGGAGCCGTGCTGTACCTGCAGGACCCGAGGCAGCACACCTGCACCTGCGTCGCAGAAGATTGCTGCAGCCGCCGCGCAGTCCCTGCAACGCTGCTCTGCGACGCCCTGCCCGGAGGTGAGTGGGTCAATGCTGGGTCTCTGTCCAATGGGAGAGTCATGCAGCGAAGGAACAGGCCATTCGGCCCCACTCGTCCCTGCCCACCAACATGCCCCATTTACTAGTCCCACCTGCCCTCGTTTGGCCCATATCCCTCCAAACTTTCCAGAGGGTGTCACGGTGTCCCAGCGGGGAGAGTTGCTGCCTCACAGCGCCAGAGACCCAGGTTCGATCCTGACTACGGGTGCTCTCTGTACGGAGTTTGCACGTTCTCCCCGTCACCTGCGTGGGTTTCTCTGGGATCCTCCCACATTCCAAAGACGTGCGGGTTTGTTGGCTATTTGACTATAATTGTAAGTTGTTCCCGGTAAATTGTCCCCGTGTAGGGTAGTGTTAGTGTGCGGGGATCGCTGGTCAGTGCGGACTCAGTGGGCCGAAGGGCCTGTTTCCGGGCTGTATCTCTAAATTAAACCAGACTCCAGGTTCACCACTGTGTGGCGATATCTCCTCCAGGGTCCAGGAGTCGTTGGGCGATCGTTCTCACCGTGTTCCTTCTCACTGTGATCCTTCTCGCTGTTGCCGTGCTGGGAGTCCAGGCATCTAATCTCCGCAGAAACCGTGCCGTGAGTGTCCTCACCTTCACACTCTCGCCCATCCCTCCCTCTCTATCCCCGTCCCTCCCCCTCTCCGTCCCCCTCCCCCCTTTTCCCTGCCTGCCCCCCTCCCCTCTTCCCCCACCCCCGTCTTCCTCCCGACGCCGCCTCCTCCCCCACCTCCCCTCTCTTCCCCCCCTCTTCCTCCTTCCCCCCTCCTCGCCCTCCCCGTCTCCCTCTCCCTCTCCCCGTCCCCACACCCCTCTCTCCCTTGGCTAACATTGTGGGGTCTCTCTCTTTCTCTCACACAGGAACAAGGAGCGTGACGGTGTGCGACCGGGAGAGTTGCAGAGTGCGGACCGCTGTACGTGGGGGTCACAGTGCACCCCGTCGCTGGGTGATGGGGAACGAGTTTGCTGCTGTCCCGTATCTGTGGCAGATGTGAGCCCCCTGTCCATAGTCCCAGAGCCCCCCGGCCTGACACTGTGGGGGGGGGGGGCATGTAGGGGGAGGGGAGATCACTGGACAGATGAAGACTGCAGAATGTATGAACTATGAGGAATTGAGGACCATGGTCACCAACAAACCGTGATGTCACTGATTGGGGGTTTGAAGATTCTGTCCGTGTTCTCCGTCTCTTTGTCTGTCTTTTCTCTGTATTTTGTATTCCTAGCGCAGTACAATGTCCGTGCCGAACATGATGCCTTTAGACTTTAGAAGCACAGTGTTAAATTTTAAAAGATTAAAATGTGTGACTTGTTACAATATACCATCAATCTGAACAAAACTTGATACAGCACACCACAGGGACAATGGTGATTAAGGTGGTCCAAAATTGTAGTGCTATTTTGTACCGTTTTGGTGTAATTTCATGAACAGACAGACATAGAAACAAACAAGATGAGAGTTGTAGTAATATTTAGATATGCGGGTAAGTTTTACTTTGTTACCAAGTGATGGGGGCCTGGAACACGTGGTCAAGGGTGGTGGTGGAGGCAGATATGATAGGGGTGTTTAAGAGGCACGTGGTTATGGGGGGGATGTGGATCATGTACAGGCAGATGCGATGAGGTTATTTTGGCATCGTGTTCAGAATGGACATTGTGGGCCGAAGGGCCTGTGTTGTACTTTTCTATGTTCTATAAGAATCTTGTCTTAAACTTTACCAAAGTCTATGTATACAACATCTATCCAATCCCCATTGACTATTGTTGCATCTGTTGCTCTTTGGGAAACTGTAATTTATACAAAATCTGACTATTGATGCAATGGATGTTTGTTCTGCACGTTTTTGTGCAGCTTGTGATGACATTGTAGCATACGCTTTGTACATATTAAATCAGATTTATTTTAACACCTGCTGCCTGACATGTCAGCCTCTGCCTGATGTAGCGAAGGCCATTGGTGTTGGTTCATGGTTGTATGTGTACAGCGATCCAGTGTCAAACTCCTGTCTCTGTGTTGTCCAGTTAAGTACAACAGGCAGGACTGACATATGATGAAAGAATGGATCAACTGGGTTTGTATTCACTGGAATTTAGAAGGGTGAAAGGGGGTCTTCTAGAAACGTGTAAAACAGGCAATAGACAATAGGTGCAGGAGAAGGCCATTCGGCAGCACCGCCATTCAATGTGATCAGGGCTGATCTTCCCCAATCAGTAGCCCGTTCCTGCCTTCTCCCCATAACCCCTGACTCCGCTATCTTTAAGAGCCCTAACTAGCTCTCTCTTGAAAGTATCCAGAGAATTGGCCTTCACCGCCTCTGAAGCAGAGAATTCCACACTCACAACTCTCTCTGTGAAAAAGGCTAGATGCAGGAAAAATGTTCCCGATGTTGAGGGGGGGGGAGTCCAGAACCAGGGGGTCACAGTTAAAGAATAAGGGGTGGGCCATTAGGGACTGAGTTGAGGAAACACTTTTTCACCCTGATTTAGATTGACCAGCGATGATCATATTGAATGGCGGTGCTGGCTCTGAGTGGAGGGGAGGGGGAGGTGCAAGAGAGGAAGGATAGAAGGGAAATGTGGGAGGCGGGGATGGGAGTTGAGCGTACGGAGGAGGGAGGAAATGAGCAGGGTGAAGGGGTGAGTCAATGTGAGAGGGTGGGAATGATGTGTGACCCCGGGGAGGAGCTGGTAAACCGGTGGGTCGGGCAGCATCTGTGCATCAGGCAGGGTCCCGACCCCCAGCAATGACCGTCTCATCGCCCCACAGACGCTGCCCGACCCGCCACCGAGTCCCTGCAGCCCGGGGACGTGAGGGGGGGGCTGCGCGGGAAGGGGCGGCCCAGTTAAGGACGCTGCAGCGTGTAGACATGTAACTGCCTGCTCTGCTGTGTTGGACAGAACCGCCCATACAATGCGCGTCCCGAGGGGGCGTGAACTAAACCACTTCTGGTTTAACCAGAGAGGGTTGAATTGTAGATAGACACAAAAAGCTGGAGTAACTCAGCGGGCCAGGCAGCATCTCTGGAGAGAAGGAGTGGGTGCTGTTTCGGGTCGAGACCCTTCTTCAGGAGGTTGAATTGTGTTTAGTTGACAATTGTATTGGAGAGAGAGTTAACTCCGCCCTGACGCCGGTGAGTTGCCCCGTTTTCTCCATAACATACATAAGTTCTCAAGGGCTTGGGCAGCTAGATGCAGGAAACATGTTCCCCATGTTGGGGAGTCCAGAAACAGGGGTCGCACAATTTAAGTATAAGGGATAGGCAATTTAGGACTGAAACGATGAAAAACGTTTTCACCCAGAGAGTTGTGAATCTGTGGATTTCTCTGCCACGGAAGGCAGCGGAGGCTGATTAACTGGATGTATTCAAGAGAGATCTGGATTTCGCTCTTCGGGCTAAAGGAATCAAGGGGTTTGTGGAGAAAGCAGGAATGGGGTACTGATAACGGCGCTCGTGGTGAATAACGGGAAACGGGGTCTTGGAGATGGGAGATGAGCGTGTGGAAGAGGGGAAAGGAGCAGGGTGACTGGGGGATGATGACAGAAATGTGTGCACTCAAATTTCCAGTCATCTCCCCACCCTCTTTTTCCCCTTCCCCCCCCCCCCCCCGACAAAATCTGTGTGCGCATCTGATCTTCTAGAGGTGTATTGATCTTATAGAGGTGTATAAAATCATGAGAGGAATAGATCGGGCGGATGCACAGAGTCTCTTGCCCAGAGTAGGGGAATCGAGGACCAGAGGACATAGGTTCAAGGTGAAGGTGAAAAGATTGAATAGGAATCTGAGGGATCTGCAGGAGGGTTGGGAGATTGCAACCTTCACGTGGTCCGTCCTGTTTCGACTAATGCAATCAACTCGACGTGCACAAACGGAAGATCAAATATAACAAGTTGTCCTACAACGTTAGGCTGTGCACGCCACACGAAAGAAGAAGAAGGATTTACAGGAGGTGCTGTCTCAAAAGGGCAGCCGGCATCATCAGAGACCCACGCCACCCTGGCCACGCTTTCATCTCGCGGCTACCATCGGGAAGAAGGTACAGGAGCCTGAAAACTGCATCAGCCATACATCCATCAGGCTATTAAACTCTCCAACCTCCAAATACACTCCAGACTATATAAACGTGGGGGAATTATTTTTTGACTTTGCACTACCATTTTCTATTTATTTACGTGTGTTTGTTTTTATATGCACTGATGTATGTGTGTGTGTATCATGGGTTTTACAGAGCCGTCTGCTGCTGCAAGCAAGTATTTCATTGTTTTGTTTCGGGACATATAATCATTCTTGACACTAATATTTAGTTTAGAGAAAGAAGGGAGAGATTGGACTTTTTTCACCTTCTATCACAGTGGGGAATGTGGAAGAGTCACTGTGGTGGATGTTTATGTTAAAATGTATTTTGTGTGTTATGTTGTTTTTATCAGTGTGACTGTGGCAAATCAAATTCCTCGTATGTTGCAAAACAGACTTGGCTAATAAAGAATGATTATGATTATGATTTTGAGAAACAGGACCTTGGTTCCACCGAGTCCGCGCCGACCAGGGATCCCCACATTAGCACTATCCTACACACACTAGGGACAATTTACATTTACACCAAGGCCAATTAATTTACACCAATGCTTGATCAATGATGTTTTATCATTAATGTTTTATTATTATTAATGTTTAGTGTTTTCTGAGTCATTCGTAACTGTCACTGTATGTCATGGTGTTACTTGTGGGCGGAGCACCAAGGCTAATTCCTTGTATGTGAACACTTGGCCAATAAACTTACTTACTTAGTTACTTACTATTAACCTACAAACCTGTACGTCTTTGGCGAGTGGGAGGAAGCCCGAATATCTCGGAGAAAAACCACGCAGGTCACGGGGAATACGTACAAACTCCGTACAGACAGCACCCGAAGTCAGGATCGAACCAGGGTCTCTGGCGCAGTGAGGCAGCAACTCTACCGCTGCCCCACCTTGCACCGACTGTTGTATTACAACCGTCCTTTAAAACATTAAATGATGTCAATGTCATGGGCAGCTCGATGCACCACTCACTGGCTGTCAAGGCAAAGTTTACACCAATTTCCTCCCTCCTTGGGGTTTGGACCCGCCGCCCGCGGCGGCTGCTGAACCCGCGGGAAGGGAGATTGTTTCAATCTTTATATTTTCACAAAAGTAATTTCTGTTCCGTTGCCGGACGCGGTTAAGGCGTTAAAATGAACGGATCGACAGACAGCTCTGATTTCAGTTGCTGTTTATTTCACTCTTCCCACATTTACATCCCCCCTGGTTTTATTTCCGCGCTCACTGGGGTTTTACGACGCGGAATTTGGGGATTAAATGGGAGCCGTTCAGCACCGACCTGTTGTCCACCGGGTTTCTATCCCACAGCCGCTGAGCCCCGCTCCTGACGCCTGGGGTGAGAGAGGGTGGGGGGTGAGAGAGAGGGTGGGGAGTGAGAGAGAGGGTGGGGGTAAGAGAGGGGGGTGAGAGAGAGGGGGGGTGAGAGAGGGGTGGGGAGGGGGTGAGAGAGAGGGGGGTGAGAGAGAGGGGGTGAGAGAGAGGGTGGGGGGAGGTTTGTGAGAGAGGGTGGGGGGTGAGAGAGAGGGTGGGGGGGTTGTGAGAGAGGGAGGGGGTGTGAGAGAGGGGGGGGTGTGAAAGAGAGTCGTTGTGGCTTGCGGTACCTGACCAGGAATGTTCCGTTTGCAGAATAAAGCGCTGCTGGCCTTGAAGAAGCAGAGTTCAGGAGCTCAGAGCAGCCAGGGAGGCATCAAATGCTGTCGGTGACCTCGCAGTGACCTCCTCCTCGCTGATTGGTCCGCATTTGGTGGCCACCAATCCAAAAGAATGAAAGCCGCGATTCTCCTTCTGCCCCCCCCCCCCCCCCCCGCACTCCAGATAGACGGTGACTCCACACGTCTGCAACTTCTTCCCTTTCGAGTACAGTACATACCTATTTTAAATGTTTGACAACCACAAATAAGTAGACTATTCCCTCACTGTTTTGAACTCTAACTGATTATAAAATGACCTAAGATTTATAAATCAAAGCACAAAGTGATGGAGTAAGACAGCGAGCCAGGCAACAGGTGAGATAAGAAGGAATGCCAGATGCTGGTTTGGACAAAAGTTAGACACTAAGTGCTGGAGTAACTCAGCGGGTCAGGCAGCATTTCTGGAGAATATGCACAGATCATGTTTCGGGTCGAGACCCGACTTCTACATTTTAACAGTGACATAATTGCTGATAATAAAAGCGACTGTATTTACTTGGTCTTGCAGAGAGAGGGATAGGGAGAAGGGATCTGGTTTTGTATCTGGCTAGTGGGTTGCGGGTAGGGGGGGTGTAAGCAAGAGCTGCATTTTCACCCAGGTCCGCATTCAGACTGTCTGTCTCCATGTAAGTAGTGGTCATGTCATCCCCAGGTCCGCATTCAGAGCCACCACTCGCA
Source organism: Malacoraja senta (assembly GCA_038087875.1). Lineage (NCBI taxonomy): Eukaryota > Metazoa > Chordata > Chondrichthyes > Rajiformes > Rajidae > Malacoraja > Malacoraja senta. Next base: position 169,875 of record JAXLNO010000967.1, read on the forward strand.
AGGTGTTGAAGGCAGTGATTATATTTGACCCCCCCTCCCTCCTCTTTCCTCCCTCTCGCCGTGCCAGGTAAACGGTGATTCCACTTCTCTGCAAGTTCTTCCCTTTCGAGCACTGGACAAACCTTCTCCCTCCAGAAATTCAATATTTTCGCTTTAAAGTAGACATCCCATTGCCTTTTGAACGAGTGCCTTCACCGGGATTTTTTTCTCTCCAAAGTTAAAACAATCGCTATGTAAAAGGGGGGGGGAGCCCTTTCTGGCATTCTTCGGTTTTTTTAAATAATTACTTTCAGCCAACAATGGCTTCTTTGGGTGGGGTGGGGGGTCCTGGTGGTGGTGGTGGGGGAGGGGGGTGAAGAGCTGGGGATCAGAAACGACCAGGAGACCAGGATCAATTAAATGACCTGTGTGACATGTTCCATTGTTGGCTCGGGAAGGTGTGATCTCAAGAGACAAACAATGTGGAGAACTGTGGAACTGGTTACACGAGAAAGAAGGGGGAGGGAGTGAAATTTTGTGTAAACAATTTTGAACGTAGATATAACCTCCAAGAATGTCGGACGAATTCCTTGCACGGTTTCTGTATTGGACATATTTTTTACTTGAATAAAGTTTTTTTTTCAAACATTAAATTATTTGACTTTAAATAACTTCTCCTTACACTACCCCCTCTTCCTTCCCCCTTCCTTGTCATTTCACCAGTTCCTCGGCTCTCCACATTGTTTGTTTATAGTTCACACCTTCCCAATCCAACAATGGACCTTCCAGCCGCCAATCATTTGTGGCTGGTCCTAATTGATCCTGGTCTTTTCTCGCCTCCAGTTCTGCACCCCCCCCCCACCCTCAACTTTCAGTTTGAAGAAAGGCCCCGGCCGGAAAGGCCACCCAGCATTTTTCTTCGGAGAAGCCGCCTGACCCACGGTGTTACTCCAGCACTTTGTGTCTATCTTTGGTATAAACCAGCATCTGCAGTCTGGGGGGGGGGGGTGGGGCGGAGTGGGAGCAAGAACAAGAGCGGAGCTTTGGGATACCGAGGAGACACATGCGAGGGTCCTCATCTATGACAGAAGAGGTGAACCACCGTTCCCTAAAGATGCCAAGACATCTCGGATGACGCTCTGCAAATTGGAGGAACAGCACCTCATATTTCGCCTGGACAACTTACAACCTAAAGGTATGAACATTGATTTCTCTAACTTGAAGTAAACTTGCATCCCCTCTCTTTCCGTCTCCACCCCAACCCTCTTGCGAATTTCACCGTTTGTATTCCTTGGATATCACCGCGTCCCAGTTCATCATGGGCTCCACCTATCCTGAGTCATCGATACAGGCTCTGCTTGTTCTGCACCTTCCCATACCTCAAGTTTCCTCTTCCCCGACTCTTGGTCGGATGAAGGGTCTCGACCCGAAATGTCACCTATTCCATTTCACCAGAGATGCTATGCTGCCTGACCCGCTGAGTTACTCCAGCATTTTGTGTCTATCTTCGGTTTAAACCAACATCTGCAGTTCCTTCTAACACATTTTATCTGCAGTTCTTTGTTTCTACGATGCAGTTCCTTGTTATTCCAGGATGAGACCTGTTGCGTTACTGGTGGCATTGAGGGCCTTGGTTCTGTGTGTCCTGGTGGGGTGTCGAGGCACGGAGCGGGCAGGAGCGATGGATTGGATTCGCAGCGACATCCTCCTCTATCCGAGGAGAGATCGGCAACACCCTCTCCCTCTGTGATTCCTCCCGCTTTTGCGAATCTTTCATTCATTTGTTCTATGTACCGACTATATCTCTCGTTTCCCTTTCCCCTGACTCTCAGTGTGAAGACGGGTCTCGACCCGAAATGTCGCTTATTCCTTCTCTCCAGAGATGTTGCCTGACCAACTGAGTTACCCCAGCATTTTGTATCCAACTTCGGTGAATGAAACGTCGGCGGTGGAGCAGTGCCACCGAGAGGCGACGCTCAGTAACTGCAAGTCAGCAGCAATTCGGCAAAGGCTGCTTCCTTTTAAGGAAGCGAGCAGCAAGGAAAAGCGGGCAAATGTGAAAAAGATCAGAGATATAACGAGAAATAAAGGCGAAAATATATCCTTTTTTCCTGTTTTCGGCAATCAAGCGCAATATAAGATTTTAAAATTTTGGCTCGTACTGACTTTAAAGAGGTTGGCTGTGAGAGAGCGACGATATTCTAGCATACTTACCTGGCAGGGGAGAGACTGTGATCAAAAAGGCTGTGCTCCCAGGACGAGGCTATCTCATTGCACTTCGGGTGTGCTGACGCCTACGATGTCCCCAATGCGGAATACTCGACTGCAAAATTTGTGGTAGTGGGGGACTGCGTTCGCGCTCTCCCCTGATTTGAAAATAAAAAATAGAATTAATGCATACAAACACTAGATATGCTGGAGGATCACTGGTTCTGCGGAGTAGATTACAAGATCTTGTCCATCTTTGATCCTGTCCAAGGCCATCGCCAACCGGGTCAAATCTGCTCTGGGACAGGTGCTGCGGGGAGGGAACTTCGCTATCACTGAGGTCACGGAGATGGTTGGGGATGTCTCCTGTGGTGGATGTTATGTACCGTGGTTCTCCGCTCCGGCTGATTAATGTGTACGCCTCACCCGTGCAGAGCGAGCGGCTGTCCGTTCTCCAGCAGCTCCCACCGCTGCTGGCCACGTCCCGGCAACTCATTCTGGCCGGTGACTTCAACTGCATCATTGATGCGGCTGGACGATCCGGCAGTGCCGACAACAGACTGGACTGACAGCAAGTCCATGTTCCTGGTGGAAATGGTAAAAGACGCAAAGCTGTACCACGCCTTCAGCAACCCTGCAGGCGGGTCCCAGCCGCGGTTCACCTGGTCGAGATCGGACGGTTTAGCCCGATCCCGGATAGACTTCCTCTTCACGACGAAGGCCGTCACAGTGAGACACACCGACCTCACGCCGGTGTTCTTCTCTGACCACTGCCTCCTTCAGGCTTCCTGTCACCTGCAGGAGGACCGGGAGGCAGGCAGAGGGACGTGGAAGTTAAACATGAAGCTGTTGACCCCAGAGAACATTGAGGAGCTAAAGAGGGACTACGCATGTTGGAGAACGGTGAGGCCCCTCTTTGACTCCCCGACACTCTGGTGGGAAGCAACCAAGGAGAACATTAAGAGGTTCTTCATAGTTAACGGGGTTCAGAGAGCAAGACAGAGGGAATTGTGCCAACTCCAGACAGATTTGCAACTACTGCTCCTTCTGCAGTCGAGAGGGGTGGATGTGAGGGAGGAACCTGGAGAGGTGAAGGACCGGCAAGCTTGGCTCTTTACCTCTGAATCCTCCAAGATCATCTTCCGATCCAGGGTCCGCCATGTGGAGCAGGATGAGACGTGCTCACGTTTCTTCTTCCATAAGGTTCACAGGGGGAGCTCTGTGATGAACAGCCTAAGGGAGGAGGACGGCTCGGTAGCATCCTCGCAGTCGGATATGCTGAGGATATGCAAATCGTTTTACACGGATTTGTATGACAAAAAGGCCACAGCCAGCACCGCCTCCCAGAACTTCCTGTCCTCTATCACGGAGCTCTTGGAGGACAGCAAGCGGGAGAGTCTGGACCAACCACTGACCCTAGAGGTACTGACTGGCTCCATCCGTTCCTTTGACTCGAGTAAAATTCCCGGACGCGATGGCTTACCGGCCGAGTTGTATTCGGCTCTGTGGGACTGGGTGGGCCCGGACCTGCTGGAAGTGTACAACGACATGCTTCTAGCCGGCAGCATGTCAGACCCCATAAGGAAGGGCAGCATCACCCTAATCTACAAGCAGAAGGGGGGGATGAAGTATATTAGGAATTGGAGACCCATCACATTGTTGAATGTAGATTATAAGATCCTGCCTAAGGCCATCGCCAACCGGGTCAAGTCTGCTCTTGGATGGGTGATCCACCCGGACCAAACCTGTGCTGTACTTGGCAGGAAAATCTCAGACAGCCTGGCGCTGCTGAGAGATACCATCGCCTACGTGCAGGACTGACAGCCTGCCTTGTCAGCTTGGACCAGGAGAAGGCCTTCGACAGGATATCGCACACGTACATGAGGGACGTGGTCTCCAAAATGGGTTGGGCGGGGGATCTGAAATTGGATCAATCTGCCCTACACCGATATTTGTAGTGCAGTCCAAATCAATGGGTGGGAATCAGACAGCTTCCCCGTCAGGTCTGGAGTCAGTCAGGGTTGCCCTCTCTCCCCTGTCTTGTTCATCTGTTGTATTGAAACTTTTGTCGAGTCCATCAGGAAGGACACGAGCATAAGAGGAGTGACATTGCCAGGCAGTGGGGGCACTCAGGTCAGAACCTTCCTGTACATGGACGATGTCGCTGTCTTCTGCTCGGATCCAGGGTCGGTCCGCAAATTGATTAGTATCTGCGACCAGTTTGAGTCGGCCACGGGAGCCAGGGTGAACCGCAGGAAGAGCGCGGCCATGCTCTTTGGCAACTGGCCCGACCGATCTTCCATCCCCTTCACCATCAAGCCTGACTTCTTGAAGGTGCTGGGGATCTGGTTCGGGGGGGCTGAGGCGAGTAACAAGAATTGGCTGGAGCAGATAGCCAAGGTGGGGAAGAAGCTGGAGCTGTGGAGTCAAAGCTCCCTCTCCATAACGGGGAAAAATTGGTCATCAGGTGTGAGGTGCTCTCGGGGCTGCTGTACTTGGCGCAAGTGTGACCTGTCCCTCCCTCCCTCCTACGCCACAGGGATCACCCGGGCCGTCTTCCAGTTCATCTGGGGATCAAGGATGGACCGGGTGCGATGGGCCACAATGTACAAGTCAGCAGACAACGGGGGTAAATGCGTGCCCAACGTCGCCCTCACTCTGATGGCCACCTTCGTGTGTGGCTGCATCAGGCGGGATGTAGAACCAAGGCACGTGGGCACCAAGTGTCACTACCTGCTGAGGTTCTACCTGTCCCCGGTGTTGCGAAGGATGGGCCTGGCGCAGATGCCACGCAATGTGCCAGTCAGCTGGACATTGCCGCTCCATCTGTCGTCTGTGGAAAGGTTCTTCTGGACCAACACCTTTGACCACATGTCCATCGGGCTTGGCTGGCGGTGAGGGGAGCCCTCCCAGTCAGATCTTTCGTGCACCGTCGGAACCTCACTGCCAGCGCACGCTGCCCTCGGGGCGGCTGCTATGGAGAGGAGATGGTTGCCCACCTCTTTGCAGAGTGTGGATTCGCAAAGAGAATCTGGAGAAGTATGCAAGGGTCCCTGTCACGGTTTATTCCGAGCAGCTCCATCACAGAGGACTCTGTGATTTACGGACTGTTCCCAGGGACGTATTCAGAGACTGACATCGAGTGCTGCTGGAAGGTCATCAACTCGGTGAAAGGCGCTCTTTGGTCTGCCCGAGCGTTGTTCACCACCCAGCGGAGTGAGATGTCCGTCGGGGAATGTTGCCGACTGGCCCGCTGCAGACTGCAGGAGTACGTGCTGAGGGACGCACTGAAGCTCGGTGCAGCCAACGCCAAGGCTCGGTGGGGGAGGACCACAGTCTAGGATCCTTCCGCTGCTGGACATGGGGGGGCAGGGTGTGGTGAAGATGCCCCTCAAAATAAGGGAAGGGATTCGACGCCATGGGGGCCACATGAGTGGCAAGGGTGGGGGACAAATTCGTGAAATTTGAACAATGTATGTAGACTATTGAATATTTGTATAGCCTCCGAAAATGTCGGAAGAATTTTTTTTGCACTGTTCATGTATTGTATATTTATTACCTGAATAAAGTCTATTTTGTAATTTATTTATTTTTTAAACTCTTCCTCCCATTCCGAATCCGACCTTTCTCTCCTGGGCCTCCTTCCGAAACGTCACATATTCCTTCGCTCCATAGATGCTGCCTCACCCGCTGAGTTTCTCCAGCATTTTTGTCTACCTTCGATTTTTCCAGCATCTGCAGTTATTTCTTAAACAAGAAAGGGATGATCACCTTGTTGGGGGTGTACTGTAGACCCCCGACTAGTCATATTGAATGGCGGTGCTGGCTAGAATGGTCGAATGGCCTACTTTCTATGTACCTACTTTGTATGTTTCTATGCTTCCATCTCAAAATGTAGCCAATCTTTGTGTGAAGGAGGCGGGTCTTGGGGCTGTTAACGTCAATCATGATTGAGGAATACAGGCGAGGAAGCGGGACACTCAAGGATTGGCCAATCTACATCTGAATTCTTGGCCACCAACCACCCCCGGAGGTTTGAAGGGTGGTTTTGCAACCGAGCCAAGGATATTATTTGCTGCGATGCTGCTTTGAAGGACGGCATCAGTTGATGGGACCTTCCAATGATGCATTCTGAAGTGCAACCCATCAGCGTCCCGTTGCCCAGGAATAGAAAGAAGGCTCTTCGCGAACTGGGCACCCGACAAAACACTGAGCCCGAGGTCTTCACATTCGACCCGATCCCAGCGCCCAGGTATGGACGAAAGTACAAGAGGCGCTCATTGAAAATCCTTTACCCGATATACGCGATATGCCTTCTTCAGCACCGGGCGCCGAGGCTGGGACAAAATTGCAGTTTAAATTCAACTGCGCTCTCAAGAAAAGGTCTATTCCCTCCACAGATGCTGCCTGGCCTGCTGAGTTGCACCAGCACTTTCTGGTTGGCTACATTTAATTCCAGCGGTTTGTATTGTATTCATTCTAAGTACCTGACCCAAAGCGTCACCTATCCATGTTCTCCAGTGATGCTGCCTGACCCGCTGAGTTACTCCAGCGCTTCGCGTTTTGTGAAACTTAATTCCAGCCGGAAGCAGTTTGTAGTGAATTAATTCTCGGTTATTTTTTGCGGCGTGTGCCGGGGCATTTTGTTTACACGTCACGGTTTGCGGGGAGAAGGCAGGAGAATGGGGTTGAGGGGGAAAGACAGATCAACCATGATTGAATGGCAGTGTCGACTGTCCGGGCTGAATGGCCTAATTCTGATCCTATGATTATGAACTTATCCCCTATCCATGTTCTCCAGAGATGCTGCCTGACTTGCTGAATTATTCCAGCACTTCGTCTTTTTTTTGTGAACCAGCATCTGCAGTTCTGCCCCCCCTCCCCACACCTCCTCAATTCTGCCCCCAACTCCCCAACAATATAGATTCTTCTGCAGTTGTATAGGGCTCTGGTGAGACCACATCTGGAGTATTGTGTACAGTTTTGGTCTCCTAATTTGAGGAAGGACATCCTTGTGATTGAGGCAGTGCAGCGTAGGTTCACCAGATTGATCCCTGGGATGGCGGGACTGTCATATGAGGAAAGATTGAAAAGACTAGGCTTGTATTCACTGGAGTTTAGAAGGATGAGGGGGATCTTATAGAAACATATAAAATTATAAAAGGACTGGACAAGCTAGATGCAGGAAAAATGTTCCTAATGTTGGGCGAGTCCAGAACCAGGGGCCGCAGTCTTAGAATAATGGGGAGGTCATTTAAGACTGAGGTGAGAAAAAAACGATTTCACCCAGAGAGTTGTGAATTTATGGAATTCCCTGCCACGGAGGGCAGTGGACGCCAAATCACTGGATGGATTTAAGAGAGAGTTAGATAGAGCTCTAGGGGGCTAGTGGAGTCAAGGGATATGGGGAGAAGGCAGGCACGAGTTATTGATAGGGGACGATCAGCCATGATCACAATGAATGGCGGTGCTGGCTTGAAGGGCCGAATGGCCTCCTCCTGCACCCATTTTCTATGTTTCTATGACAATAATAGACCAGACAGAACCAATATAGATTGATGTAGCAGTGAAAAACTTTTGTTGCGTGCTATCCAGTCAGCGGAAAGAAAATACATGATTACAATCGAACCATTTACAGTGTACAGATACATGATAGGATAATAACGTTTAGTGCAAGGTGAAGCCAGCAAAGTCCAATCAAGGATAGTCCCAGGGTCACCAATGAGGTAGATAGTAGTTCAGGACTGCTCTCTGGTTGTGGTAGGATGATTCAGTTGCCTGATGACGGCTGGGAAGAAACTGTCCCTGAATCTGGAGATGTGCGTTTTCACACTTCTGTACATTTTGCCAGATGGGAGATGGGAGAAGAGTTAGTGGCCAGGATGCGACTGGTCCTTGATTCTGCTGCTGGCCTTGCCGAGGCAGCGTGAGGTTTAAACATAGTCAATGGAAGGGAGGTTGGTTTGCGTAATGGTCTGGGCTGTGTTCACAATTCGCTGCGATTTCCTGCGGTCTTGGATGGAGCTGTTTGCAAACCAAGCCGTGATGCATCCCGATAAAATGCTTCCCATGGCGCACCTGTAGAAGCTGGTGAGACTATTCCCTAGATCCTTTCATTGACTCTCTCCCTATTTGGATCCACAGCCTCGGAAGACCATCCCAGCTGAGAAGGATGTGCTGAAGAGGCTTCTGCTGTTTCTGCTCTCCATTATTGCTCTGCAGGTCTACCTCACGCCAGTGGCCCACCTGGATGAGCGATTGCCGGTCCCTGAGAGAGAGGAGTTGGGACTGAGGTGTGAGAGCTTCCTCCAACCTTCGCCACTCTGGATGGGCTATTCCACCACCAGCGCTTTGTGTAATTCACCACAACGTGTCCAGGTGAATGTTACCTGCCCGACCGTCCACCCTTCCCACAGGGGTACCTGAAGGCGCAGTCCTCCAAGTGATCAACTGTAGGAAGAGTTGACTGTCATCTTCAGAATCTACTGCCCTACTCCCATCTCGAAGCAATCTTCACAGAGGGAACGTCTCATGGAACTGACGGAATGGCTTTTTGGTTTTGTTTCATTTATTGTCACGTGTATCGAGGTGCCGTGAGAAGCTTTTGTTGCGTGCTATCCAGTCGCCGGAAAGACAATACATGATTACAATCGAGCCATTTACAGATACATGATAAGGGAATCGTGTTTAGTGCAAAGTAAAGCCAGCAAAGTCCGATGGAGGATAGTCCAAGGGTCACCAATGTGGTAGACAGTAGTTCAGGACTGCACGCTGGTTATGGTAGGATTATTCAGTTGCCTGATAACATCGGGGAAGAAACTGTCCCTGAATCTGGAGGTGTGCGTTTTCACACCTATATCTTTTGCCTGATGGGAGAAGGGAGAAGAGGGAGTGGCCAGGGTGCGACTCGTCCTAGATTATACTGCTGGCCTTGCCGAGGCAGCGGGAGGCTTTTGATGATTAAAGGGCCTGTCCCACTTGGGCGTTATTTACGGCCATGGTTAGAACTTAAGGGATTGGACAGGCTAGATGCAGGAACAATGTTCCCGATGTTGGGGAAGTCCAGTGACAGGTGTCACAGTGTGAGAATAAGTGGTAGTCCATTTAGAACTGAGATGAGGAAACACGTTTTCACCCAGAGGGTTGTGAATCTGTGGAATTCTCTGCCACAGAAGGCAGTGGAGGCCAATTCACTGGATATGTTCAAGAGAGAGTTAAATATAGCTCTTACGGCTAGGAAAGAACTGCAGATGCTGGTTTAATTTGAAAGTAGACCCAATGCTGGAGTAACTCAGTGGCACAGGCAGCATCTCTCGAGAGAAGGAATTCCTTTTCTCCAGAGGTGCTGCCTGTCCCGCTGAGTTACTCCAGCATGTTGTGTCTACCTAGCTCTTCGGGCTAATGGAATCAAGGGATATGTGAAGAAAGCAGGAACGGGGTACTGATTTTAGATGATCAGCCATGATCGGTGCTGGTTCGAAGGCCCGAATCGCCTACTCCTGCACCTATTTTCTATGTTTACATGTTAGCTGTGGGCTACATTCGAACGAGTTACAGACAATGAGACTCAACAAGACGGCTTTGAAGCTGGTAGAACTACTTGGATGGGGAAAGGACAGAGAGAGAGGGGATGCAGGGGTTACGGTGCTAGAGGAATCAATATTCATACCGCTGGGTTGTAAACTGGATTTTCGACTGTAATTTTAAAAATGAATGACATTTTACTGCCATCTAGTGTATTCATTTGCCATTGTAAGGGATTTATGGTGAAAATTCCTGGTACTATATTTGAAATTTCATAACTAAAGAATGTGTAGCATGTTTAATTAATTTTGGTGTAATGCTTTTAATCACGTTTGTCGTGCCATGTCTGGCCCCGGTTTTGTATTTTGTTTAATTTGGTTTAGAGATACAGCACGGAAACAGGCCATTCGGCCCACCGAGCCCGCACCGACTAGCGATCCCCACACATCAACACTATCCTAAATATACTATGGACAATTTACATTTATACCAAGCCAATTAACCAAGAGACCTGTACGTCTCTGGAGTGTTGGAGGAAACCGAAGATCTCGGAGAAAACCCATGTAGGAACGTACAAACTTCGTACAGACAAGCACCCGTAGTCAGGATTGAACCCGGGTCTCTGGTGCTGTAAGGCAGTAGATCTTCCGCTAGATTAGTTTAGTTTAGTTTATTGTCACGTGTATCGAGGTACAGTGAAAACCCTTTGCTGCATGCTAACCAGTCAGCAGAAAGACAATGCATGATTACAATTGATCCGGTTACAGTGTATAGATACATGATAAGGGAATAACATTTAGTGCAAGGTATAGCCAGCAAAGTCCGATCAAGGGTCATCAAAGAGGTAGATAGTAGTTCAGCACTGCTCTCTGGTTGTGGTAAGATGATTCAGTTGCCTGATAACAGCTGGGAAGAAACTCCCTGAATCTGGTGGTGTTCGTGTTCACTCTTTACGCACTACGCCACCATGCCACCCTAAAGATGCTTTATAATGATGTTTTATTGTTGCTCCAGTAAAATTATGGGGTGAAATTATTCTTGGAATAGTTTGCATGATACAGTGTTGTGTAATGTGTTGGGGAATTGAGTAACGGACGAGTTTACGCCAGATGGCAGCCTGTTTGAACTTCCTCATTCGAGAGGAAGTGGATGTACTTGTGGATACAAAGTGCTGGAGTAACTCAACGGTTTGGGTATCATTCTTGGGGAAAACCAGCTGAGTTACTCACTTTGCACTTTGCGAAATTGCTCGCAATTTGTTTAATTTAGCGACACAGTGTGGAAACGAGCCTCTCGGTCCACCAAGTCTATGCCGACCAACAATCGCCCGCACACTAGTTCTGTTTGATCCCAGTGTTGCATCCGCTCCCTGCACACCAGAGGCAATTTACAGAAGCCACTTAACTGACACGCCTGCACATTTAGGAATGTGGGAGGAAACCCGAGACCCACATTCAATCCAGACTATGGGTGCTGTCTGTACGGAGTTTGCATGCACACCCGTGACCTTGTGGGTTTTCTCCGGGTGTTCCGGTTTCCTCCCACACTGCAGAGGTGCACACGTTTGATGGTTAATTTGGCTTTGGTAAAAAATGTAAAATGTCCCAAGTGTTTATGATAGTGCTACTTTACAAGGATCGCTGGTTGGCATGGACTCGGTGGCCCGAAGGGCCTGTTTCCGTGCTGTAATTGTGATATGTTATATGTTTATGATAGTGCTACTTTCCAAGGATCGCTGGTTGGCATGGACTCGGTGGGCCGAAGGGCCTGTTTCCACGCTGTGTCTCTCAACTAAAGTAAAAACGAATGCATGAGAGTCGATCCCCTTCTGGGACCAGCATGCAAAGCGTTGCCATACTCCAGTGCCTTCTGGATGTCGATTCATGTTAATTTAATTTATTTGAATGTTAGGATGTCCTTTTTTAAAGAAAATACTGGTGGAAAACATTGCTTTGCAGTAGACTTGCTATTGAGAAATCACAGCGATTAAAAGCTGAAGGAATAAAAGTGGTGAATTTTTTTAAATCAGTTATCATTTTACTCTTTCAGGTATTTAATTTGCCATTCTAGTTCAAATTCTGTATAACAGCACTCGGTCTAGTGGTGGAGGTGTACAGGTGCATCTGTCACATAGAGGGCAGCACACATTCACTTCAGGGCCTCGCTCAGAGGCACAATTCACTGAGGGCCTCCTCAGAGGCACAAGTAACTGCAGATGCTGGTTTACAAAAAAACACACAAAGTGCTGGAGTTACTCACTTGGTCAGGCAGCATCTTTGGAGAACGTGGATAGATCCTGTTTTAGGTTTGGACTCTGGGTCTGTAGAAGGGTCAGGACTTGCAACATCACCTATCATATTTTCCCCAGAGATGCTGCCTGACCTGCTGAGTTAGTCCAGAATTTTGTATTCATAAGGCACAGAAGCAGAATTAGGCCATTTGGCCCATCAAGTCTATTCTGCCATTCAATCATGGCTAATCTATCCTTCCCTCTCAACCCATTTTCCAACCTTCTCACCATAACCCCCAACACCTGTATTAATCAAGAATTTGTCTAGGCCTTTGAAAATATGCTTGACATAGCCTCCACAGGCTTCTGTGACAATGAATTCCACAGATTCTCCACCCCCTGACTAAAGAAATTCCTCCATCTCCTTTCTAAAGGAACATTCTTTTATTCTGAGGCTATAGCCTCTGTTCCTAGACTCTCCCACTAGTGGAAATATCCTTTCACATCTGCTCTATCCAGGCCTTTCACTATTCGGTAAGTTTCAATGAGATCCTGACATCCTTCTAAACTCCAGCAAGTGCAGGCCGGTGCCATCAAACGCTCATCATAAGTGAACCCAATGATTCCTGGGATTATTCTCGTAAACCTCCTCTGGGACCTCTCCAAAGCCAGCACCTTGTTCCTCAGATGTGGGGCCTATAACTGCTCACATTACTGCAAATGTGGTCTGACCAGTGCCTTATAAAGCCTTGTTGCTTTGGTATAAACTAGCATCTGCAGTTGCTTTTATTACATATTAGACTAAGTGGGACCCATTGGGTCTCATGTTCACACGGGAGGGCTGGTCCCCCAAAGCAATATTACACCTCTCCACCAATTCCAATAATGGTGGCCAGTGGAGGGGGGGGGGTTCTGGAGCGCTAGTATGGGTGTTGTGGGCCGAAGGGGCTGGTTTCCAGAGGGCTAGTATGGACCTTGTGGGCCGAATGGATTATTGGGCTGGCAGCTCAGTCACTCGGGTCTGGTGTGTTGCAGCTCAGTCACTCAGGCCTGGTGGGCTGGCAGCTCAGTCACTCAGGCGTGGTGGGCTGGCAGCTCAGTCACTCAGGCCTGGTGGGCTGGCAGCTCAGTCACTCGGGCCTGGTGGGCTGGCAGCTCAGTCACTCAGGCCTGGTGGGCTGTCAGCTCAGTCACTCAGGCCTGGTGGGCTGGCAGTTCAGTCACTCGGGCCTGGTGGGCTGGCAGCTCCATCACTCAGGCCTGGTGGGCTGGCAGCACTGTCACTCAGGCCTGGTGGGCTGGCAGCTCCGTCACTCAGGCCTGGTGGGCTGGCAGCTCAGTCACTCAGGCCTGGTGGGCTGGCAGCTCAGTCACTCAGGCCTGGTAGGCTGGCAGTTCACCTCACTCACTCACGGCTGGTGGGCTGGCAGTTCACTCACTCACTCATGGCTGGTGGGCAGGCAGTTCACTCACGGCTGGTGGGCTCACACACACACACACCCTCCATCACACACACACCAACACACACACACACACTCCATCACACACACACTCACACTCACCCACACACTCTCTCACACACACACAATCCATCACATACACACACACTCACAGCCACACACACAGACACTGTCCATCTCTCACACACATGCACACACACACTCCATCACACACACACAGCCACACACACACACACCTTCCATCTCACACACACCTACACACGCACTCTCACACACACACACACAATCCATCACACACATACATTCACAGCACACACACACACAGACACTCTCCATCTCACACACACACTCACAGCCACACAGACACCTCCATCTCAGACACACACACTCACAAACACACTCACACACTCACAATCACGCATACTCACACATACACTCACTCACACACACTCACTCACACACTCATACTCACACACACATACAACATATATATGACAGTAAAACACTCTTGAATCTACTCACGCGGCCTCTCCACTGAGCGGGACTTCCGGAATGAGCGAGACCTCTCCACTGAGCGCATCTTCCAGATTGAGCGGGATTTCCGGAATGAGCGGGACCTTCGGACTAAGCACTGTGCAGACCAATAATTCAGTTCAAACATAGTGCAGACCAACAATTCAGTTCAAGCACAGTGCAGGCTAACAATTCATTTCATTTCAAGCACAATGCAGGCTAACAATTCATTTAATTTCAAGCACAGTGCAGGCTAACAATTCATTTCATTTCAAGCACAGTGCAGACCAACAATTCATTTCATTTCAAGCACAGTGCACGCCAACAATTCATTTCATTTTAAGCCCAATGCAGACTCACTGTTCAGTTCACTCACAGCGTAGACTCAGAGTTCTGGACTCAACTCTCACTCACGATCTTCCGGGGTGACTGACTCATGTCAGGCCTCCGGGGCTTTATTCTCCTGGGCCCCCGGAAGGGGCGTGACCTTCATCATGGTGACTGACAGGCGAGAAGACCAATCAGCTGATCGCACGATTTTTTTTAACATTCATAACTTTTTTACTATATCATCAATCGGAAAAAAAACTTGGGGCATTTGGAGGAGAGGAGGAACGGTGAGTAAGATGGCAGAAAAATCATAACGATATAGGGTAGCGTAGTTTCTAAAATTGATCTACAACGTAGACAGGAAGTGGTCAAGATGAGATTGTTAGTAATAGTATAGATTGCTACCTCCTGAATTGCTGATTTATTCCAGCACAATCTTTGGTTCAGTTCCCTATGTAGGAAGGAACTGCAGATGTTGGTTTAAACCGAAGATAGACACAAAAAGCTGTGGTCAGACAATATCTCTGGAGAAAAGGAAATAGGTGATGTTTTGGGTCGAGACCCTTCTTCAGACTTCTCCCTGCAGTCCACTGCTCCACCGGAAAATCTCCTCGAGGTATGCCTATTTTAGAAGGTGTTCTCTTCCACTCTATGATGGTAGTTCTGGGAGACCCTCTTTTACTGAGTCACAACCTGGAATTTCACCTATGCATGTTCTCATGAGATGCTGCCTGACCCGCTGAGTTACTCCAGCACTCTCATGTAAACCAGCATCGGCAGTTCCTTATTTCTACAAGTTAGTCCAGAATAAATGCATGAGAGGTATAGAATGGGTAAACATACACTCTTGCCCAGAGCAGGGGAATCAAGATGCAGAGAACATCGGTTTAAGGTGAAAAGGGAAAGATTTAATAGGAACGAGACGGTTGGCAAGCGTATGGAATGAGCTGCCAGAGGAGGTAGTTGAGGCAGGGGCTATCACAACTTTTAAGAAACATTTAGACACGTGCATGGACAGGACTGGTTTAGACGGCCAGTATTGAGTATAGAAGTTGGGAGGTCATGTTGCAGTTGTATACGATGTTGGTGAGACTGCATTTAGAATATTGTGTTCAGTTCTGGGCACCATGTTATAGGAATGATATTGTCAAGCTTGAAAGGGTTATGAAAAGATTTACGAGGATGTTGCCACGACTAGAGTGTGTGAACTAGGGGGGGAGGTTGAGTAGGCTGGGTCTCTCAACCATGGAGCGCAGGAGGATAAGGGGTGATCTCATAGAGGTGTACAAATTCATGCGACGAATAGATCGGGTAGATGCACAGAGTCCATGGCCCAGAGGAGGGGAATCGTGGACCAGAGGACATAGGTTCAAGGTGAAGGGAAAAGATTTAATAGGAATCCGAGGGGTAACTTTTTCACACAAAGGGTGGTAGGGGTATGGAACAAGCTGCCGGAGGAGGTAGTTGAGACTGGGACTATCCCATCGTTTGAGAAACATTCTTTGACTCTATGGCTATATGACTATGACATGGGCCAAATGCAGGCAGTTTCGTTTTTTTTTGTTTAGAGATACAGCGCAGAAACAGGCCCTTCGCGCACCGAGTCCATATCGACCAGTGATCCCGCATGTTAACACCATCATACACTAGGGACAGTTGACACTTATACAAAGCCAATTTACCTACAAACCTGAACGTCTTTGGAGTGCGGGAGGAAACTGAAGAGCTCATATTTCGCTTGGGTAGTTTACACCCCAGCGGCCTCTCCATCCCCTCTCCCTTCCCAGTTTTCCCACTGGTCCTCCTGTCTCCGCCTACATTCTCTCTTTGTCCCGCCCCCTCCCTGACATCAGTCTGAAGAAGGGTCTCGACCCGAAACGTCGCCCATTCCTTCCCTCCAGAGATGCTACCTTACCCGCTGAGTTCCTCCAGCATTTTGTGTCTGCCTTCGATTTTAACCAGCATCTGCAGTTCTTCCTTACACACCAGGTTTAGTTTAGTTTGCAGATACAGCGCGGAAACAGACCCCTCGGCCCACCGAGACCAGCGATCCCCGCACACAACCTACACACACGATGGACAATTTTACATTGAAACCAAACTAATTAACCTAGAAACGCGTCATTGGAGCGTGGGAGGAAAGCGGAGATCCCGGCGAAAACCCACGCAGGTCATGGGGAGAACGTACATACTCCGTCCAGACAAACACCCGTAGTCAGGATCGAACCCGGGTCTCTGGCGCTGTAAGGCAGTATATCTGCCACCGTGCTGCCCTACACAGTTGGGATGAGTGTACCTGGGGGCATGCTGGCCGTGTGGGCAAGTTGGGCCGAAGGGCCTGCTTCCACATTGTATAACTATAGCTGCTATTCTCACTTGCAATAGCTGGCCCTTGACACAGTTTCACTGCCAAATGATGTTAATATGATCTGTAACACAAGAAAACTGCCACAGGCTCTACATTTGCGGTAGATTTTGCAGCAATGATTTCCCCAGAAATATAACTTCCAAAGAAGATCCAAATCAAGTTGGTGATCAACTTGAGCAGTCCTAGTGGATTGAGGATGGATGTTTTTGTCAGCATTAGTGGCTGAGGTCATTGTGAGGACACGGGAAGCAAGAGGGTGGATGGGCGTTTTCCAAATAAACTTTACTCAGAAGTTAAAAAATGTATACAAAGCAAAAACGTTGAGAGCGGCAAGGTGGCACGAAGGTAGAGTTGCTGCCTTACAGCGCCAAAGACCCTGGTTCAATCCTGTCTACGGGTGCTGTCAGTACGGAGTTTGTATCTTCTCCGCGTTACCGTGTGGGTTTTCCCCAGGCGCTCTGGTTTCCTCCCACACCCCCAAAACGTCCGGTTGTAGATTACTTTGGTTTCGGTAAAAATTGCAAATTGTTCCCAGTGTGTGTGTAGGATAGTATTAGTGTACGGGGATCGTAGGGCTGCGCGGACTCGGTGGCGCGAATGGTCTGTTTCCGCGCTGTAATTCTAAACTAAACTAAACGGGGAGGTAGTTGAGGCAGGGACTTTCCCAACATTTAAGAAACAGTTAGACGGGTACATGGATAGGACGGTTTTGGAGGGATATAGGACTAGTGCTGCCGGGAACATGTTAGCCGGTGTGGGCAAGTTGGGCTGAAGGGCTGTTTCCACGCTGTATGACAATCTACAAATTGTGCACTGACTCTCCATACATTTTCAGTGCCTGTACATTCAATAGTGTCATACTCAGTAGTGTTCTCACTTATCTTTAAACAAAACACAATTGCTGCTCGTGTGTCCCAGGGGTGATATTCCTTCTCTTCTGTGAGGAATGTCCCCACCGGACTCTGCCCCCCAATGTCCAGCAGCGGAAGGACCCTAGACTGTGGTCCTCCCCCACAGAGCCTTGGCGTTGGCTGCACCGAGCTTCAGTGCGTCCCTCAGCACGTACTCCTGCAGTATGGAGCGGGCCAGTCGGCAACATTCCCCGATGGACATCTGGCTCTGCTGGAAGACCCAGGAAGGATGGAAATTACAGAAAGTGGTGGACACTGCCCGGTCCATCACGGGCACTGACCTCCCCATCATCAAAATAATCTACAGGAGACGCTACCTCTAAATGGCAGCCAGCATCATCACAGACCCTGGCCACACCACCCTGGCCAAGCTCTCATTTCACTCCTGCCATTGTGAAGAAGGTATAGGAGTTTGAAACTGTAACTGTAACAGGTTCAGGAGCAGCTTCTTCCCTGCAGCCATCAGACTATTGAACACTGCAACATCCAACTAAAGTTTTGGTTTAGTTTAGAGATATAGCGCTGAAACAGACCCTCCAGCCCATCCGAGTCCGTGCCGACCAGCGATCCCCGCACACTAACACCATCCTACACGCACTAGGAACAATTTACAGTTTTACCTAGCCTATTAGGGCCTACAAACCTGTATGTCTTTGGAGTGTGGGAAGAAACCGGAGCACCCGGAGTAAACCCACGTAGTTCACGGGGAGAACGTACAAACTCCGTACAGACAGCGCCCATAGTCAGGATCGAACCCGGGTATCTAGCGCTGTGAGGTAGCAACTCTACCGCTGCGCCTCCGTGCCCCCTAAACTCTGAACTATGATCTGCCTTGGTTGCACTAGGGACTTAAGGGTTTGTTTTTACACTACATTGTTTGATTTGTATTTAATTGAACTTTTTCTTTTTTCTTTTTAATGGTGCCTACTGAGAACTATGTTTACATATCTGTGGCGCTGCTGCGAGTAAGAATTTCATCAAGTGCTTTTTCGGGACATATGGAAATAAAACACTTGACTCTCCTGACTCTTGAACAGGGACGTTGATTGGACTGTGTTTCCCCTCTAAACAATGGTTCCCAATGCCAGGAAACTCTGGAGGGTTATGGACAGTAATAAGTAAACTGTAGACACCTCTTCATTGTTTGTTGGCAATTCCTGGGCCAGGAATAACTTGTTTCCTGTATGTTCCATGGAATGGAAGATGTTTACGTGTAAACCATCTTAACATGGAGCCCAGTTAAAAATAAACCCGTGAGACTATTTTGCAGAAGATAGAACAGTTCTATCGTTAATATTTAACCTTCAAGGCTGGGTTGTATATGTTTAAGATGAGAGCATTAATAATGGGGGGGGGGGGGATTCAGTCCATTCAACTACTGCTGTTCAAAGAGATGCGAAAGGTTTATAGGGGTATAAATGTGGGTAGGTGGGACTAGCATAGTTGGGGCATATTGCTCAGTATAAAACATACTGTTTTATGTCTATATCCAATGTTAATCTTATACTGAATGTTGTACCCTTTATCCTTTATCTGTGCACTGTGGACAGCTTTATTTTATTCATGTTTAGTTATTTCTCAGACTGGATAGCATGCAAAAGCTTTTCACTGCACCTTGGTCCATATGACAATTATAATAAACTAAACTAAACTAGAGGCACAGAGTGATACAGCACGGTAACAGGCCCTTTGGCCCAACTTGCCCACACCGACCAACATGTCCCAACTACACTAATTCCATCTATCTGTATTTGGTCCATATTCCTCTAAACCTTCCTATCCATGTACCTGTCTAACTGTTTCTTAAATATTGCGATGGTGCCTGCCTCAACCACCTCCTCCAGCAGCTCGTTCAATGTACCCCCCCCCCCACTCTTTGTGTAAAGGTTACCCCTCAGGTTCCTATTAAGATTAAGATCTACCCTCCCCCCACCCCCACCCCCCACCCATAGCTAAACTACATGAGTCCTCTCGGACTGAAACAAGGTCTTCAGGCCACCGAGTCCACGCCGACCACCAACGATTCATTTGCACTATTAATACGTGATCACTGAGGGGACATGCAAACTCCACACAGAGAGGGCGGCACGGTGGTGTAGCGGTAGAGCTACTGCCTGACAGAGCCAGAGATTCAGGTTCAATCCTGACCACGGGTGCTGTCTGTACGGAGTTTTTACGTTCTCCCCGTGACCGTGTGGATTTTCTTCGAGATCTTCGGTTTCCTCGACGTACAGTTTGTAGGTTAATTGGCTTGGTGTAAATGTAACATTGTTCCTAGTGTGTGTAGGGCACCGCTGGTCGACGCGGACTCGATGGGTCGAAGGTCCTGTTTCCGTGCTGTATCTCTTAACTAAACTAAACTAAAAAAATGCTTGGAATACCCTGCAGGTCAGACAGCATCCGTGGAAGGGGAAATTATTATTGTGCCTGATCCTTGAAAACCTTCAGTTAGTTTATTGGATAGGAACAGAATTAGTCCATTCGAAACATCAAGTCAACTCCGCCATTTAATCGTGGGTGATAAAAGATAGCGTCGGAGGTCAGGATCGAACCTGCATCGCTGGGGAAAAGGACGTAGCGGCTCCACCCACTGCAGCCAGGATAGGCGGGACCTGTAGTGTGATTGGGGGCTGTCGTTTGACAGACAGCGGGAACACCCAACCAGGACGTCTGACTAGAGAGGGCGTCACACGGTGCCGCCCACCGTCAGGTCTATAAAAGGCGTTGCAGGACGATCTGTTAACATTGTATGGAGGAGACTTGGAGCTCTGCAGATTTCGTTCTACAGTTTGTACTTAATTTGCAAACAAAAATAGTCATTATGTGCAAGTCCTGTCTGTGCATGGGCGGCGGGCCAAAGCGACGTCTCGTCACCTCTAGAGACCAGGCCCTGATATTCAACTTCGAACCCACCACAGAGCGAATAAGCAAGATCCCAGACAAGAATAGAAGACGGCGCGTCCTGTATCCCGACCACCAGGTACCATATCTCTCTGAGTTAAAGAAGGAACTGCAGATGCTGGAAAATCGAAGGTACACAAAAATGCTGGAGAAACTCAGCGGGTGCAGCAGCATCTATGGAGCGAAGGAAATAGGTAACGTTTCGGGCCGAAACCCTTCTTCAGACTGATAGGGGGTGGGGAGAAGAAAGGAAAAAAGGAAAAAGGCGGCGGAGGAGCCCGAGGGCTGGGGGAGGGGAGGAGACAACCGGTTGGCTGATGAAGGGGAGGGGACAGCAAGGGCTAGCAGAATTGGGAGAATTCAATGTTCAAGCCCCTAGGTTGTAGACTGCCCAAGCGGAATATGAGGTGCATTTCCTCCAATTTACGGTGTTGCTCGCTGTGGCCATGGAGGAGACCCAGGACAGAGAGGTCTCCTCCATGGCCACAGCGAGCAACACCGTAAATTGGAGGAAATGCACCTCATATTCCGCTTGGGCAGTCTACATCCTGGGGGCTTGAACATTGAATTCTCCCAATTCTGCTAGCCCTTGCTGTCCCCTCCCCTTCATCAGCTATCCGGTTGTCTCCTCCCCTCCCCGAGCCCTCGGGCTCCTCCTCTGCCTTTTTCCTTATTTCCTTTTCTTCTCCCCACCCCCTATCATTCTGAAGAAGGGTTTCGGCCCGAAACGTTACCTATTTCCTTCGCTCCATAGATGCTGCTGCACCCGCTGAGTTTCTCCAGCATTTTTGTGTACCTACCATATCTCTCTGAGATCGACACAACACGCTGGAGTAACTCTGCGGGACGGGCAGCATCTCTGAAGCAGGGTCTGCGACCCGAAACGTCACCATTTTCCTTCTCTCCAGAGATGCTGCCTGTCCCCGCTGAGTTACGCCAGCAGAGAGAAAGAGGGGGCAGAGTGAGGGAGGAACAGAGAGGGGGAGAGAGAGAGAGAGAGAGAGAGAGAGAGAGAGAGAGAGAGAGAGAGAGAGAGAAAGCGAGAGAGGGAGTTGTTCCAGTCAGACTGCGTGCGCGTACGCGGCGTATGTGTGTGTCTGTGTGTACACGTGTATGTGAACAGAACATGCTCGCACTACAAATGTATCGAGCCGATAACCCTATGAATTTATAGACATCGCCGAGAATGGATGAAAGCCATGCCCATTTTTGAATACATCTTTACGAATAAAGTGAATTTTTGGAAATAAAAAAAAATATCTGTATGTTTAATATCTGATCGGCCTCTTCGCTGGGGACCATGTTGACTTTCGGAGCAGGGAGGTGGATTAAGAGATTGTTCTGTCTACTCAGAGCATCGAAGATGGACACAATATACTGGAGTAACTCAGCGGACAGGCAGCATCTCTGGAGAGAAGGAATGGGTGACGTTCGGGTCGACCGAAGCATCTGCAGTTCTGAGTTCATGGTTCTGAGACCCGTTCGCGCCACTGTGTTATTCCCCTTATTGGGGAATATTTAAAGTTGGAGAGAAAAGACTGTAATCAGTGTAAGGACAGATGGCTTGCAGTAACTGCTGCCACTGGCTAGTTCTCAATGTTTATTGGCTTGTTGCCTGCTTACTCCACTGTCCAGGAAGGAACTGCAAATGCTGGTTTAAACTGAAGAAAGACACGAAAAGCTAGAGTAACTCAGCGGGAAAATGCATGTCCAAAGATGCTGGTCTGACCCACTGAGTTACTCCAGCTTTTTGTGTCTACTTCACGGTCTAGTTTAGTTTAATTTAATTTAATTTAGACAGGAGCAGCGGTAGAGTTACTACCTTACAGCGCCAGAGACCCGGGTTCGATCCTGACTACCGATGCTGTCTGTACGGAGTTTGTACCTTCTCTCCGTGACCTGTTTGGCTTTTCTCCAGCATCTCCACTTTCCTCCCTCACTCCAAAGACACGTTTGTAGGTTAATTCGCTTGGTATCAATGTATAAATGTAAAATTGTCCCTATGTGAGTAGGATAGCATTAGTGTGTGGGGATCGCTTGACTCGGTGGGCCGACCCGGGCCTGTTTCCGCGCTGAATCTGTAAACTATACTAATCTAAACCTGGTTCTGAGATGCATTTGCGCACAGCGCTATTGCCTTTTTGGGAAATATTTAAAGTTGGAAAGAAAAGACTGTAGTCGGTTGTAAGAACAGTTTGTTTACAGTAAGTGTTTACAGTAAAGGTTGATTAGCTTGCTGCTGCATACTCCACTGTCATGTTTAGTTCAGTTCAGTTTAGAGTATGGCGCAGCGGTAGAGTGCGCTGATTCACAGCGCCAGACACCTGGGTTCGATCCTGACTTCGGGTGCTGTCTGCACTCTCTCCGTGAAATGCGTGGGTTTTCTCCGGTTTCCTCCCACATTCCAAAGACATACCGGTTTGTAGGTGAATTGGCTTGGTATAATTGTAAATTATCCCTAATGTGTGTGGGATAGTGTTAGTGTGCGGGGATCGCTGGTAGGCAGGGCCGGATTTAGATGAAGAGAGGCCCTAAGCTGTTCCACTTGTGAGGCCCCTCCCAATCCCCCACCCCCACGACTAGAGGAAGATGGTCCACCAGATTGACACCGATTTGCAGCCGAGAGTGGCCAATGAGATAAGGGGCTGGAAAGCTGCGCTTATTTATTTATTTATTTATTTATTTATTTATTGCTAGTGTCGAGTTATTGGCTTAAAACACTATTATTCTGAAATGGAGGGCAAGGAAAATTACTGAAGTGTTGTTTAGAGACTACAGTGCGTTGTGACAGCATATGTAAGAAAGGCCTATGACAGTGTCTGTTTCCGCGCTGTATCTCTGAACTCAACTTCACACTAGTTCTATGTTCGCCCACTTTCTCATCCACTCCCTGCACACATGGGACAATTTAGAGGGCCAATTAAGCTCCAACCCCGCACGTCTTTGGGATGTGGGAGGAAACGGAGAACCCGGAGGAAAACCATGCAGACACAGGGAGAACGTGCAAACGCCACATAGACAGCACCAGAGATCAGAATCGAACGGGTCTCTGGGTGTACCAGTCGCACCACCGTGTGCTGCCCTAAAATGTGCAGTTTTGTAGGTTAATTATGCTTCTATAAATTGTCCCTAGCGTGTTGGATAAAACTAGTGTTCGGGGATCGCTGGTCGGCACGGACTCGACGGGCCGAAGAGCCTGTTTCCATGTTGTATCTCTAAACTAAACTAAACTAAAAGGCTTTGTGGGGAAGGATTGAAATCTAAGGCACTGATGTGCTGTCTCCAACATGACTGCCTTCAAATAGATGTACAGTATTGTTTCAAAAAAGGCTACTCTGGGACTTAGTAAGCGATTGATTTGACACTGAGAATGCAAAGAAAGACATATAATTGTACTCATTGAACAGAGAGGACGCCCTTTGGCCCACAATGTCAAAATCCATATGATGCCTACTTGACTTTAAGATAGATACAAAAAGCTGGAGTAACTCAACGTGGTCAGGCAGCATCTCTGGAGAAAAGGAATAGGTGACGTTTCGGGTCGAGACCATTCTGCAGGCTGAGAGTCAGGGGAAAGGGAACTGAGGGATAGAGATGGATATAGATTTGTTATTCAACCAAATGAATAAAAGATATGCAAAAAAGTAACGATGATAAAGGAGACAGGTCTTTGTTAGCTGTGGGTTGGTGAAAACGAGTTGCAGACAATGAGACTCAACAAGACTACTTTGAAGCTAGTACAACGACTTGGGTGGAGGAGGGGATGGAGAGATAGGGTACTTGAAGTTAGAGAGATTAATATTCATACCATTGGGTTGTCTGAGTTACCAGGACAAAGGTCAGTGTGGGAATGGGAAGAGCAATTAAAGTGTTTGACAACCAGGAGATTAATTAAACATAATTTAACCTAATCCCTTCTGTATTCACATGTTCCATATCCTTCCATTCCCTGCACATTCATGCACATTTCCAAAAGCTTCTTAAACACCACTATTATATCTGCTTTCACCACCACTCCTGGCAGCGCGTTTTCAGGCACTTGCCCACTCACTGTGTAAAAAAAATCTTGCCCCTGCATATCTTCTTTAAACTTTGCCCCTCTCACCTGAAAGCGATGGCCCTCTAGTCTTTGACATTTCCAACTTGGGGGAAAAAGACTCTGACTGTCTACCCTCTCTAAGCCTCCCATATTTTCATAAACATCTTTTAGGTGTCCTCTGCTCCAGAGTAAACTATCCCAGTTTGTCCACATTCCCCTTATTGCTAATACCCTTTGATCAAGGCAGCATTCTGGTAAACGTCTTTCTGCATAATTTCCAAAACCTCAGGCATCCTTCCTGTAATGGGGGGCGACCAGAATTGCTCACTATACTCCAAATGTGGTCTAACCAAAGTTTTATAAAGCTGCATCATGACAGCCTGAATCTCACACTCAAAGCCCCAAGAGATGAAGGCAGGCATATCGTACGCCTTCTTTACCATCCTATCTACAACCTACAGGTCCATGCAAAGCAGGTCAAAACAGGTCACCACATCCTTCCTGTTATGGGGCAGCCAGAACTGTCTACCACACATATTTTCATGAACAAACTTTACTGATGATATTAGTTTAATTTAATTTAGTTTATGGTCACATGTACCGAGGTACAGTGAAAAGCTTTTTTGTTGCGTGCTATCCTGTAAGTGAAAAGACCTCACATGATTACAATCGACCCGTCCACAGTGTACCGATACAGGATAAAGGGAAATAGACACAAAAAGCTGAAAACGTCTTTCCAGGTGTGGCAGAGGTTCACCTGTACCTCCGCCAACCTCATCTACTGCATCCGTTGCTCTCGGTGTCAGGTACTCTACATCGGTGAAACCAAGCGTAGGCTTGGCGATCGCTTCGCCCAACACCTCCGCTCGGTTCGAAATAACCAACCTGACCTCCAGGTGGCTCAGCACTTCAACTCCCCCTCCCATTCCAAATCCGACCTTTCTGTCCTGGGCCTCCTCCATGGCCAGAGTGAGGCCCATCATAAATTGGAGGAGCAGCACCTCATATTTCGCTTGGGTAGTTTACACCCCAGCAGTATGAGCATTGACTTCTCCAATTTCAGGCAGTCCCTGCTTTATCTCTTTCCCCTCCCCTTCCCAGCTCTCCCACAGCCCACTGTCTCCGCCTCTTCCTTTCTTCTTCCCGCCCCACCCACCCCACATCAGTCTGAAGAAGGTTCTCGACCCGAAATGTCGTCAATTTTCTTCGCTCCGTAAATGCTGCCTCACCCGCTGAGTTTCTCCAGCATTTTTGTCTACCTTCGATTTTCCAGCATCTGCAGTTCCTTCTTAAACACAAAAATCTGAAGTAACTCAGCGGGACAGGCAGCATCTCTGGAGAGAAGGAATGGGTGAAGTTTCGGGTCGAGGCCCTTCTTCAGACTAGTCATAACCTCTCATCAAGGCTGCATTCTGGTAAACTTCTTTCCACATAATACCCGAAACCTCTGCATCCTTCCTGTAATTGTGGCGAAGTAAAGGATAAAGGGAATAACGTTTAGTGCAAGATAAAGTCCAGTCAATTCTGATTAAAGATATGTTGAGGGTCTCCAATGAGGTAGATGGGAGGTCAGGACCGCTCTCTAGTTGACAGGATGTTTCAGTTGGCTGATAACAGCCGGGAAGAAACTATTCATGAATCTGGATGTATGCGTTTCCACACTCCTGTTCCCCTTCATAGAAACGATCAATTGTAGATGTTTCTTTATACCAAAGGTAGAGACAAGGTGTTGGAGTAACCCAGCGGGTCAGGCAGCATCCCTGGAGAAAAAGGATTGGTGATGTTTCGGGTTGGGTCTGAAGAAGTGTCCCCACCCGAAACGTCCCCCAACTGTGAGTCCAAAGACACAAAATGCTGGAGTAACTCAGCGGGTCAGGCAACATCTCTGGAGAAAAGGAATAGGTGACGTTTCGGGTTGAGACCCTCATTAGTTATAGTTTGTCACGTGTACCAAGGTACAGTGAAAAACGTTTTGTTACGTGCTGTCCAGTCAGTGGAAAGACTATACATGATTACAATCAAGCCATTCACAGTGTACTGATACACGATAAGGGAATCAGGTTCAGTGCAAGGTAAAGCCAGCAAAGTCTGATCAAGGATAATCCGAGGGTCATCTAAGAGGGAGGTGGTAGTTCAGCGCTGCTCTCTGAATGTGGTAGGATGGTTCAGTTGCCAGAGGGAACTGCGGGTGCTGGTTGGTAAGAGGTTGAAGGGTCTCGACATGGAACGTCACCTCTCCACGTTCTCCAGAGATGCTGCCTGACCCGCTGAGTTACTCCAACACTTCGTGTCTATCTTCTGGACCTCTTGCATGATGGGAGAGGGGAGAAGATGGAGTGATCGGGGTGAGACTCATCCTTGATAATGCTGGTGGCCTTGAGTGAAGTGTCGATGGAAGGGAGGTTAGATGGCGTGGTGGTCTGGGCTGCGTCCACGACTCTCTGCAGTTTATTGCGTACTTGGATGGAGCTGTTCCCAAACCAGGCTGTGATGCATCCCGATAAAATGCCTTGTGCATCGCATCTGTAGAAATTAAATCTGCAGCAATTAAGACCAATACTATCTGCAATAACATCTGCTTCTCTCTGTTTTACAGATGAGGAAGCTGTTTCCTGCTCAGACTGACTTGGCCAAGAGGTTGCTTCTCATCTTCCTCTCCGTGGTCATCCTGCAAGTGTACTTCGCCACTGAGGAAGAGCCCGGCCTTTCCTCAACAGAGATGGACAGTCCCAGCGACCTGCCTTGGTACGGCGCCGCACTCATCCCTACTGCGTCGGACAGAGCTGAAACACACTGCATCCTCCATCTGATGGCAAGAAGCCAATGGAAGCCTCCCAACAGCCAGCGATGTCCCACCAGAGATTCAAGTTCACAAGTTCACTAGTTATAGGAGTAGAATTAAGTCATTCGCCCCATCGGGTCTACTCCGCCATTCAATCATGGCTGATCACTGTCACCTTCTTATCCCATTTTCCTGCCTTCTCCCTATAACCCTTGACATCCATTCTAATCAAGAATGTGTCTATCTCTGCCTTAAAAATATCCACTGACTTGGTCTCCACACCCCTCTGTGGCAATGTGTTCCACAGATTAACTACCCTCTGACTAAAGATGTTCCTCCTCACCTCCTTTCTAAAAGAGCACCCTCTAATTCTGAGGCTATGACCGCTGGTCCTTGACTCCCACTAGTGGAAACATCCTCTCCACATCCACTCTATCTATGCCTTTCATTATTCTGTATGTTTCAATGCGGTGCCCCCTCAACCTTCTAAACTTCTAAGCGAGTATAGGCCCAGGGCTGTCAAGCGGTTATCAAATGCTAACCCACTCATTCCTGGAGTCATTCTTGTAAACTTCCTCTGGACCCTCTCCAGAGCCAGCACATCCTTCGTCAGATATGGGGCCCAAATTTGCTCACAGTACTCCAAATGTTGCCTGACCAGCGCCTTATAGAGCCTCAGCATTACATCTCTGTTTTTGTATTCCAGTCCACTTGATATAAATGCTAGCATTGAATTTGCCTTCCCGGTTGGGTGGGTGGAACAGACCACATGTCACATGTACCGAAGTACAGTGACAAGCTTTTGCCACATACTAATCAGTCAGTGGAAAGACAACACATGATTCTAATTGAGGCATTTAGATACATGAAAAGGGAATAATGTTTAGGGCAAGGTAGAGCCAGTAAAGTCTGATCAAGGATAGTCCGAGGGTCACCAATGAGGTAGAGAGTAGTTCAGGACTGTTTTCTAGTTATGGTAGAATGATTCCACCCTCCTTAATGTCGTTCCCATTTCCCATGCTCTCCAAACTTGGAGAGACCCCATTTCCTTCAGCCCTTCCTCATTTTCAGCCTTTCACAAGATCAAATTTTAAAGCGTGTTCATAACATCCAATAATACTTTAGTTTAATTTAGTATAGAGATACAGCACGGAAACAGGCCCTTCAGCCCACCGAGTCGGCGCCAACCAGCGATCCCCGCACATTACCACTATCCTACACACACTGGGGACCGTTTACAATTGTACTAAACCTGTACATCTGTGGAATGTGGGAGGAAACCGAAGACCTCGGAAAAACCCCACGCAGGTCACGGGGAGAATGTACAAACTCGGTACAGATAAGCACCCGTAGTCGGGATCGAACCCGGGTCTCTGGTGCTGTGAGGCAGCAACGCTACCGCTGCGCCACCGTGATTCAAATCAAAGCCCTTTAACAGCCACTGTGAGGCTGCGGTTCCACCTGCTGCACCAATGTGTTGCCTTACGGTTAAGTATTCAGAAACCCTGAACATATGACCAGGAATTGGCCATTTGACCTAAAAAAAAACAGTCAACACACGAACGGTTAATCAAGCACTTCAGGCCCCTGTTCCAGCCTTCCCCACAAATCCTTTGATCCGTATATTCCGAAGCAATAGATCTACCCGAACAAAAAGATACAAAGTGCTGGGGTAACTCAGCGGGTCAGGCAGCATCTCTGGAGAACATGGATAGGTGACGTTTTGGGTCGGGACCCTCCTTCAGACCTACTTTCTGTGTTTACCACTGCTAATTGTATCAGTTAACTGTTCATTATTGGGGCCCTGTTGAATGCATTGATCAGTTGTAAGTTTAGTCATATTTATATTATTTAATTATATTTATTTATTGCTCTTATTTAATCTATGTTACCTTATGCTCGTAAGGTCTTATGAATACAAACTTGCGCAGGAAGTTGTACTCTGCGTACTAACTTCACCAGGGAGGTGAAGGATATAAATCTGTTGTTGCAACAGGGATTGTGAATAGATTGTTACGTGTACAGATGTTTGATGAACAATGTATGAAGGCACTGCAGATGCTGGTTTACACCAAAGATAGACACAAAATGCTGGAGTAACACACCGGGTCCGGCAACATCTCCAGATAGAAGGAATGGGTGACTTTTGGGTCGAGACCCTTCTTCAGACAGCTTCTGTTCACTGCAATAAAACAATGTCATCAAAGTTGTCAAGTGTGCGTGTCTCTGTTTTTCTGCGTCTTTGTGTGTCTGTGTGCGCTCTGTGGATATGATGAATACATACATACAGTTCCTCTTGGAGAATCATCTTCGTCGAGAGCAAGGTGGACGTCAAGAACGACGGGTACTGGGGGGTGGGAGG
Organism: Malacoraja senta; assembly: GCA_038087875.1. Classification (NCBI taxonomy): domain Eukaryota; kingdom Metazoa; phylum Chordata; class Chondrichthyes; order Rajiformes; family Rajidae; genus Malacoraja; species Malacoraja senta. The sequence continues at coordinate 199,482 of JAXLNO010000967.1, forward strand.
TGGTGTGTAGGGTGGGGGTGGGGTGGGTGGGGGGAGTCCTGTTGCCAAGTGCGGCAGCAGGAGGTAGACAGGACTGTTCGGTACTGTGTCGGAACCAGACCCGTGGTGACACTTGTCTGCTGCCCAGGTTGTATGTAAAACAAAGCATTTCACTGTACCTAGGTAAGTACATAACTTGTTGGAGAGAGAGGGCAATATAGTGGGCTTGAGGATACATAAGGACACTTTAGTTAGTTTGGTTTAGTTTAGAGATGCACCGCGGAAACAGGCCCTTCGACCCATCGTGTCCGCTCCATCCAGCGATGCCCGCACACTAACGCTATCCTACACACGGGACAGTTTACAATTATACCAAACCAGTTAGCCCACAAATCTGTACGTCTTTGGAATGTGGGAGAAAAGCGGAGATCCCGGAGAAAACCCACACAGCCCACATGGAGAACGTGCAAACTCCGCACAGACACACCATTGGTCAATATCGAACCCAGGTCTCCGGCCCTGTGAGGCAGCAACTCTACCGCTGCACGACTGGTTGGCGTAAATGGAAACCAGCGAATCCGCCATGAATAAAATATCATCTCCCTGCTTTGGACTTACTCAATAGTTCCAACAAATGGCCAGAGCACTCCCCACTCAATGGCTGTTAACAGATGTGTGAATTTAGTTTAGTTTAGTGATACAGCGCGGAAAAAGGCCCTTCGGCCCACCGAGTCCGTACCGACCAGCGATCCCCGCACACTAGCGCTATCCTACACAGATGAGGGACAATTTACAATGATACCAAGACAATTAACCAATAAACCTGTACGTCTTTGTAGTGTGGGAGGAAACCGAAGATGTCGGTGAAAACCCACGCGGTCACGGGGAGAAAGTACGAACTCCGCACCGACAGCACACTTCACTCACTTCAGAGAATTTCCGATGTTAATCCGCCCTCCTATCTCCACCCACCCCCAAACTCGCCTTTACGTCGCTGTTGAAGTCCGCACCAACTCCGCTTGTGCCGCGTTGTGAATCGCGGGGAGTTTAGGACCCGGGGGAGCCCGGAGCTCAGGACCCGCCGCCCGCGGCTGCTGCTGAACCCGCGGGTAGGGAGATTGTTTCGCGTTAACGCGTTAAAATGAACGGATCGACAGACAGCTCTGATTTCAGTTGCTGTTTATTTCACTCTTCCCACATTTACATTTTTTTACACACCCGGAGCGGAACCGGAGCAGATTCTCAGCCACTGGTTTACATCCCAAGGCCCGAAGAAAGGATAAAGTTTCTCCGTGAATTTATTCCCAGTGAAGGTGTGGAGATGGGACTTGGTGTCCGCGTCGTAAAATGAAACTGTCCCGGACTCGTAACTGAGATAAACTCCCAGCCTCCCGGGGATGGGACGGGCGGGGAGACGGGATGGAGGGGAGGTGAATGCATCAAACCCGTCAAACCACCGCCTGATGCTCCAGACTCCAGTCTCCGGGGTCAGTGTGACCGGTCTCTTCCTCTCCACAGACTCTGCGGCGACTCCCAGACTCCAGCCCCGACTCCCCGCCGCCTCCACCTCCCAGTAATGTCTCCCCGATGTGAATCCCTCCGACCCCAACACACACGCCCAGCCTGTAAACCTCTTCCCGGTGTCAGGGAGACTCCTCCGGGTCCGGGTCCGTCTCACCCTCTTCCGATCCTCAGACACCTCGAGCAGCGCATGCGCTGTTTCCACATCCAGGGTGACGGAGTCTGGGGGGAGTAGCAGAGAATCAGAGAGTCAGTCCCCGGGGGCCGGTGTGCGGGAGACTCGGTCAACAGCGGGCGGACAACTGAAACCTTGCCCGGGGTTTCACCCCAACCACATCCGGTGGAGAACAGACATCTTTCCCGGAGTTTTTATCCAGGGAAGGAGAGGGCATTTCGTGAGATGGGGGAGGGTGGACGGGGAGGACGAGTGCGGAGATTGGGGAGGTTTGTGAGATTGCAGTGGGGATGGAGAAATGAAGCGGGCTATTCAGATATGGAGGCAGATCGGAGCAAGAGGTTTGGATTGACAAATTGGAAGCATAAAGTTGGAGTTGAAGGGGAAGCGAGTACAGGAAATGTTACAAAATACTCTCAAATTAATGGGAAGGGAAGTTCGAGAAGGGATAAGAGAGTAAGGTCAGGGCCAATAGTGAGCGATGTGAGAGGGGAGGTGAATACCGAAGTCAAAGTGTTGTATATGAAGGCGCGAAGTATAAGAAATAAAGTGGACGAGCTTGAGGCCCAGTTAAAAATTGGCAAGTATGATGTTGTTGGAACTACAGAGACATGGCTGCAAGAGGGCCAGGGCTGGGAACTGAATATTCAAGGGTATACCTTCTATCGAAAAGCCAGACAGGTGGGCAGAGGGGGTGGGGTAGCTCTGTTGGTGAGGTATGAAATTCAGTCCCTTGAAAGGGGTGACATTGAAACCGGAGATGCGGAGTCGGTGTGGATAGAACTAAGCAATCGTAAGGGTTAAAAGAACCTAATGGGACCTGTCTACAAGCCCCCCAAACAGTAGCCTGGATATAGGGTGCAAGATGAATCAAGAGTTAAAATTGGCATGTCGTACAGGTAATGCTTCGGTTGTTATGGGAGATTTCAACATGCAGGTAGACTGGGAACATCAGGTTGGTACAGGACCCCAAGAAAGGGAGTTTGTGGAGTCCCTCTGCGATTGATTCTTAGAGCAGCTTGTACTGGAGCCTACCAGGGAGAAGGCAATTCTGGATTTAGTGTTGTGTAATGAACCAGATTTGATAAGGGAACTTGAGATTAAGCAGCCATGGAGATAGTGACCATAATATGGTAAGTTTTGATCTACAATTTGAGAGGGAGAAGGATAAATTGGAGGTGTCCATGTTACAGCTGAATAAATGGTACCATGGAGCCATGAGGGTGGAGCTGGCCAAAGTTGACTGGAAAGATACCCTAGCAGGGATGACATTGGAACATCAATGGCAGGTATTTCTGGGAATAATACAGAAGGTGCAGGATCAGTTCATTCCAAAGAGGAAGAAAGATTCCAAGGGGAGTAAGGGGTGACCGTGGCCGACAAGGGAAGTCAGGGACAGTATAAAAATAAAAGAGAAGTACAACGTAGCAAAGATGAGCGGGGAGTAAGAGGATTGGGTAATGTCCTCCTGCAGTTGTACAGGGCCCTAGTGAGACCGCACCTGGAATATTGTGTGCTGTTTTGGTCCCGTAATTTGAGGAAGGACATTTTTGCTATTGAGGGAGTGCAACGTAGGTTCACCAGGTTAATTCCCGGGATGGTGGGACTGTCATGTGCTGAGAGAATGGAGCAGCTCGGCTTGTATACTCTGGAATTTAGAAGGATGAGAGGGCATCTTATTGAAACATATAAGATTATTAAGGGTTTAGACACGCTAGAGGCAGGAAACATGTTCCCGATTTTGGGCGAGCCCAGAACCAGGGGCCACAGTTTAAGAATAAGGGGTGAGCCATTTAGAATGGAGATAAGGAAACACTTTTTCACACAGAGAGTTGTGAGTCTGCGGAATTATCTGCCTCAGAGGGCGGTGGAGGCACGTGGCTTGAGTGACTGAGCTGCCAGCCCACCAGGCCTGAGTGACTGAGCTGCCAGCCCACCAGGCCTGAGTGACAGAGCTGCCAGCCCAAGAATCCATTTGGCCCACAATGTCCATATTAGCCCTCTGGAAACTAGTCCTTTTGGCCCAGAAAGCCCCCGCCCGCCCCACTGGCCACCAATATTGGAATTGGTGGAGAGGTGGAATATTGCGTTGGGGGACCAGCCCTCCCATGTGAACATGGGACCCAACAGGTCCCACTTAGTCTAGTAATCACTATATTTGAGGCACTTAAATAGGTGAGGTGCAGAAGAATGGCGATGTAATGTGGGCAAATCAATTAGTATAGCTGGGGAAATGGTGGCGATCGACGCGATGAGCCCAAGGGCCTGATCTGTAATTATCAACCATGGCTCTCGGCTCCAAGAGCACTGAATGACTGAGTCTCCACAGCCACCGGTGCAGGGAATTCCAAAGGTTCCCCAGTCTCTGCGTGCAGTAATGTCTCCTTATCTCTGTCCTACATGGTGCAGCCCACATTCTGAGAGGGTGCCCGTTCTCCAGACCCCTCAGACAGGGGAAACATCTTCCCTGCAACCAGCCCACTGAGCCCTGTAAGAATTGTGTGTTTCACTGAGATCTCCCCCAATACCCCCGAACTCTCGAGGAGACAGGCCTAGTCTACTCAATCTCACCCCGTACATCAAACTCATTGTCCCAGGAACAAGTTTTGTTAATCTTTGCTGCATTTCCTGTGTCAAGTCTGTCAATTTATCGGTACACAGGAGCATAAGAACACAAGAAAACAGGAGCAGGATTAGGATCAGCTCCTCAGGCTTGCCCCTCCATTCAATGTGATCATGGCTAATCTAAGCTGCCACCAATTCCTCTTCTGAGTGATTTTCCCAATAATCTTAATTTTTAGATCTATCAAATATTTATTTGTAGCCAAGTTGCACATATCCAATAACTCAGCTTTTCACCACCATCTTTGGCACAACATTCCAGATATTCACTGCCCTCTGAGAGACGCAACTTCTACACACCGCATGAGAGGCCGCTCCGGGGTGAATTAGCCGATGGAATACAACAGTTACCTGAAGGTCGTAGGCAGAGGATGTTGGTAGAGGGTCGTTTTTCAGACTGGAGACAGAGTCCACTGTTGTTCCTTATTTATATAAACGATTGGGTGTGTATGTAGGTTGCACGGTTAGTCAGTTTGCAGATGGAACCAAAATTGGTGACATTGTGGTGAGTGAAGAAGGTTATCTGAGAGTAAATGGGATCCCTGTGAACTGGGCCAATGGGCTGAGGAACGGCAGGTGGGATTTATTCATGTGAAGGTGAGGTGATGCACTTTTCTGAGGGCAGGAAACGGGGAACTTTATAGAACTGAGAGATCTCGGGCTGCTGGTACACAGTGCCACGGAAGATGCAACAGTGACAGGCAGGGTGGTGAAGAATGTATTTGTCACTCATGCTTTTATATGTCAGGATATTAAATACAGCGTTTGACACAATAAGGTTGTTAGCAAGTTAGAGAGGGTGCAAAATGATTTACGATAATTTCATCAGGTCTGAAGGGCTGGGTTATAAGGAGACGATGGACAGGCAGGGACATTTGTCTTTAGAGCCCATCAGAATGCTTTTATAGATGTGTATAAGATCTATATAAGGTGCACAGATAAGGTGAATAGCCACAGTATTTTACCCAAGACAGGACAGTCTAAACCTCTGAATCTGTGATGCTTCCCAGCTGATGAGTTTACTGGTAGATCAAATCTCCAATTTCCCTTCAGTCCAAAATACAATTAATCTTTGCATCTAGGTATTGCTTAAAGATGTAAAGGAATGAACTGCAGATGCTGGTTTAAACCAAAGATAGACTCAAAGAGCTGGAGTAACTCAGCGGGACATTTTGGTGATGCACTTTTCTGAGACAATCCAGGGCAGGACATACACAGTAAACGGGGAACTGTGTGACGTTTTGGTTCGAGACCCTTCTTCAGACTGGTTAGGGATAAGGGAATCAAGAGATATAGGCGATGATGAAAAGAGATGATAAGATGAAACAGGCCAATTATTAGCTGTTTGTTAGGTGAAAACGAGAAACTAGTGTGACATGGGTGGGGGAGGGATAGAGAGAGGGAGAATGCCAGTGCTACCTGAAGTTAGGGAAATCAACATTTCATACCACTGGGCTATAAGCTGTCCAAGGGAAATATGAGATGCTGTTCCTCCAATTTGCATTTAACCTCACTCTGACAATGGAGGAGACCTAGGACAGAAAGGTCTGTGTGGGAATGGGAAGGGGAATTAAAGTGTATAGCAACCGAGAGATCAGGTACGTTCAAGCAGTCTAAGCAAAGGTGTTCAGCAAAACGATCGCCCAGTCTGTGTTTGGACTCATCGATGTATAAGAGTCCACACCTTGAACAATGGATACAGTAGATGAGGTTGGAGGAGGTGCAAGTGAACCTCTGCCTAACCTGAAAGGATTGTTGGGATTCGTGGACAGAGTCAAGAGAGGAGGTATAGGAACCGATGTTGCATCTTCTGCGCTTGCAGAAGATGGTACTGGGGAGGGGGTGGTTTAGGTGGGAAGGGATGAGTTAACCGAGGAGTTGCAGAGGGAATGGTCTTTGCGGAAGGTAGAAAGGGGAGGAGATCGGAAAATGTGGCTAGTGGTGGGATCCCGTTGGAGGTGGCGGAAATTTTGGAGGATTATGTGTTGTATGCAGTGGCTGATGGGGTGAAAGGAAAGGACAAGGGGGACTGTCTATCTTGCGACTAGGGGGAGGAGAAGCAATGGCAGAGCTATGGGGTACGGAGGAGACACCAGTGTGGGCCTCATCTATGATGGGAGAGGGGAACCCCCGTTCTCTAAAGAATGAGGACATCTCGGATTTCCTGGGATGGAACACCTCATCTTGGGTGCAGATGCGGCGTAGACAGAGGAATTGGGAGTAGGAGATAGAGTCTTTGCATGAAGCAGGGTAGGGAGAAGTGTAGTTGAGATAGTTGTGGGAGTCAGTGGGTTTGTAATAGACGTCTATCAATAGTCTATTTCCCGTGATAGAAACTGTGAGATCAAGAACGGGGAGGGAGGTGTCGGTGATGGTCCAAATAAATTTGATTGCAGGATGGAAATTGGTGGTGCAGTTGATGGTCCATGAGTTCTGCATGGGTGCAGGAGGTAGCACCGATGCAGTCAACAATGTAATGGAGATAGAGTTCAGGGATAGGGCCTTGGACTTGGAGGATTCGAAGGAGAAGTTATTAAGAGTGAGAACCAGCTCCGCTAGGCGGAGTAGTAGGTGTAGAGGGCAATTGGTAGGTTCTCTGGTTGAGGATGAAACAGAGGGCTTTAAGTCCTTCCTGGTGGGAGATGGAGGTGTAGAGTGACTGAACGTCCATGGTAAAGATGAGGGGATGGGGGCTCGCAAAGCAGAAGTCATTAAAGGGACGAAGGCATGTGAGGTATCTTGGACATAGGTCGGTAGAGATTGGACCAGGGGGGATAGGATGCAGTCGAGGTCTGTGGAAATCATTTTCTGCCAGGGCAGTTGTGTTTATGGATTTTGGGAAGTTTAAAACCGGGCTGTGCGAGGCTGGGAAATGATAAGGTGTCAGGTGTACGGCTTGAAGATGTCAGAAACAAGAATAATGGAAAAGGTATAAGCTTTACCTTGCTTGAAGTCATCAGATATTACTTTGTTGAAGGAAACTGGGCCATGAAACTTTTCAATCTGCAAGGCTTCATCTACCACCAACAGTGGTTTGGCTTTACCAAGAACCCTGAAAATATTTAACAGCAGGTTATAAACTGAGCATTAGAAATGTTTTGAGATGTTCCACCAAAACTTACAATGTTACCGTCAAGACAATGTCCTACCTTTGCTCACCACCAGCTTCCTCCTGAAAGAAATAAAACACAAACCTCAATTGATTCAGATGGACCGTCCTCATCCCGACAGCGGGAATTTCACCAAATTTCTACAATCCTCTGATAATTCCCATTTCCCAACTCTTATCACCGTTGTCATGCAGACAGAAAGCGGATATTGCTGCAGAGATGTAGAATGATGGGGGAAAGCACAAGGAATGTTCATGAGAATGACGCCATAACTGAGAGGATGGAAATTAATGAAAAGACTGGGAAGGTCGTGGGATTTCATCTGTAGAGGATGTCAGGGATGATGAGAGTGAATTTAAGTTTATCGGTGAATTTAAATGGGTGGGGATGAAATAATATCTCAAATTGAAGGGGAGACCAATAATCAAAGTTGAAATGTAACGTGGTCTTCAATAAATACCGAAAGGATGCAGTTATGAGAACATGGACCTCACTTGCATTGGAGGGACTGAAGCCAACAGCTGAGATAAATTTAAGTGCAAGCGGGATAAACACTAGGGCTCCTGGAATTTGGGGTATTGTTACCGGGTCTGGAGAGTAGATAACCATATAACCATATACCCATTACAGCACGGAAACAGGCCATCTCGGCCCTTCAAGTCCGTGCCGAACATTTTTTTCCCCTTCTTTCTTCTCTCTAGTCCCATCTACCTGCACACAGACCATAACCCTCCATTCCTTTCCCGTCCATATACCCATCCAATCTATTTTTAAAGGATAAAATCGAACCTGCCTCCACCACTTCCACTGGAAGCTCATTCCACACAGCTACCACTCTCTGATTAAAGAAGTTCCCCCTAATGTTACCCCTAAACTTCTGTCCCTTAATTCTCAAGTCATGTCCCCTTGTTTGAATCTTCCCTCCTCTCAATGGGAAAAGCTTATCCACGTCAACTCTGTCTAACCCGCCCATCATTTTAAAGACCTCTATCAAGTCCCCTCTTAACCTTCTGCGCTCCAAAGAATAAAGACCTAACTTGTTCAACCTTTCGCTGTAACTTAGTTGCTGAAACCCAGGCAACATTCTAGTAAATCTCCTCTGTACTCTCTCTATTTTGTTGACATCCTTCCTATAATTAGGCGACCAAAATTGTACTCCATACTCCAGAATTGGCCTCACCAATGCCTTGTACAATTTTAACATTACATCCCAACTTCAATATTCAATGCTCTGATTTATAAAGGCCAGCACACCAAAAGCTTTCTTTACCACCCTATCTACATGAGATTCCACCTTCAGGGAACTATGCACAGTTATTCCTAGATCCCTAGATTCCTAGATCCCTAGATGGGAGGGATGATGAGTGGATAGGAAGGGCCAAATGGCCTGTCTATGATGTAGAATGGGATGTCATTCTATGGTGAAACAAGGTGGACAAAACAAAGAGAGCAAATTCCCCCAAGGTGACCACCCACTGCTGATGGGAACCGGATATAGATGATTAATCTGATGTGTGCGCCACGTTCTAGATTTCAATGTTAATCCACACAATGTGGCCATGGCTGATCGAGACCAGGGCTGAACTCCTCCTCTTTGCCTCATCCCTATCGATTACAATTCCCAGAATTTTTAAAAATGTATCTTCCTCTGGTTTAAAATATGTCTAACATATAAAACCTCTCAGAGTCTCTTGGTTGGAGAATCCCAGATATTCATGGCCCTCTGAGCATTCGTGGTCCTTGGGATCAATAGGATCACCTGTCATTGTTCTAAACCCCACATAATATAAACACTTCTCTACATTCCAGCCAGACAGTCCTGAGATCCCATAGATTCAGCGGGAGGCCAATTAGTTTCTGAACAACAACAGCTGGAACAGAGGGAACATTTACTCAGTTCCTAATTACTGGTAAATGCATCATTTATTTCTGAAATGTCACCCACCATTTTGTGACTGCACACTTGCACTTCGCCAAACTGTAGTGCAGGGTAGGACTTGCGGTCATCAGATATTTTTTTGAATGCCGTGTTGAAAGAAACAGGGCAATTAAACTTTTCATTTGGCAAAGTATCATCTACCACCGACAGTGGTTTGGCTGCATCACGAACCCTGGAAATATTTAACAGCTGGTTATAAACTGAGCATTCAAAAAGTTTTGAGCTGTTCCACCAAAACTTACAATGTTTCCGTCAAAACAATGTCCTACCTTTGCTTGCGACCAGCTTCCTCCTGAAAGAAATAAAACACAAATTTCAATTGATTGAGATGAACCGTCCTCATCCCGACAGCAGGCATTTCACCAAATTTCCACAATCCTCTGACAATTCCCATTTCCCAACTCTTATCACCACTGTCATGCAGTGAGAAAGCGGATATTGCCGCAGAGATGAAGAACGATGGGGGGAAGCACAAGGAATGTTTATGAGAATGACGCCATAACTGAGAGGATGGAACTTAATGAAAAGACTGGGCAGGTCGTGGGATTTCATCTGGAGAAGATGTCAGGAATGATGAGAGAATTTCATATTATCGGTGGATTAAAATGGGTGGGTATGAAATAATATCTCAAATCGAAGGGGACCAATAATCAAAGTTGAAATGTAACATGGTTTTCAATAAATACCGAAAGGAATGCAGTCATGAGAACGTGGACCTCACTTGCATTGGAGGGACTGAAGCCAACAGCAGAGATAAATTTAAGTGCAAGCGGGATAAACACATTAGGGCTCCTGGAATTCGGGGTATTGTTACTGGGTGTGGAGAGTAGATGGGAGGGATGATGAGTGGAGCAGGAAACCTGACTGGATAGGATGGGCCAAATGGCCTGTCTATGATGTAGAGTGGGATGTCATTCTATGGTGAAACAAGTTGGACAAAACAAACATAGATACATAGATACATAGAAAATAGGTGCAGGAGTAGGCCATTCGGCCCTTCGAGCCTGCACCGCCATTCAATATGATCATGGCTGATCATCCAACTCAGTATCCCGTACCTGCCTTCTCTCCATACCCCCTGATCCCCTTAGGCACAAGGGCCACATCTAACTCCCTCTTAAATATAGCCAATGAACTGGCCTCAACTACCCTCTGTGGCAGAGAGTTCCAGAGATTCACCACTCTCTGTGTGAAAAAGTTTTTCCTCATCTCGGTCTTAAAGGATTTCCCCCTTATCCTTAAGCTGTGACCCCTTGTCCTGCACTTCCCCAACATCGGGAACAATCTTCCTGCATCTAGCCTGTCCAATCCCATAAGAATTTTGTACGTTTCTATAAGATCCCCTCTCAATCTCCTAAATTCTAGCGAGTATAAGCCGAGTCTATCCAGTCTTTCTTCATATGAAAGCCCTGACATCCCAGGAATTAATCTGGTGAACCTTCTCTGCACTCCCTCTATGGCTATAATGTCCTTCCTCAGAAACAGAGCAAATTCCCCCAAGGTAAACACCCACTGCTGATGAGAATTGGATATAGATGATCAATCTGATGTGTGCGCCACGTTCTAGATTACAATGTTAATCCCCACAATGTGGTCATGGACGATCTAGCCCAGGACGTAACTCCTTCTCTTTGCCCCATTCCCGTCAATTACAATTCCCCGAATTTTTTTTAATGCGTCCTCCTCTGGTTTAAAATATGACTAACATGTAAAACCTCTCAGAGTATTTTGGTTGGAGACTCCCAGATATTCACTGCCCTCTGCCCATTCGTGGTCCTTGGGATCAGATATAGGATCACCTGTCATTGTTTTAAACTCCACATAATAAAAGCACCTCTCTACATTCCGGCCAGACAGTCCTGAGATCCCATAGATTCAGTGGGAGGCCAATTAGTTTCTGAACAACAACAGCTGGAACAGAGGGAACATTTACTCAGTTCCGAATTACTGGTAAATGCAGCATTATTTTCTGAAAGGTCACCCACCATTTTGTAACTGTGCACTTTCACTTCACCAAACTGTAGTGTAACCCCTCACCTTCAGAAACATCACACTGTCTTTTTGATCCATCTGTTGCTGCAACTTTAAGAGTTCCTCCTGAATGGATTTTACATCCTCTTGAATCTTTCCAAGATTTTTCTCCATTGTATTTAGAATCTTCTTTGCTTCCTCCCGGATATCTGTCAGTGCACGCTGCTCTTTCTCAGTGAGAATCTGGTGCAGTTGAGCATACTGCGATGTGATCTTGGACTGAAGGTTGTGTGATTGTTCCTGTGAAATAAAAGGTGAAGAACAATATATAATGTCACTGATTGTGTTTCCTCACGACTTTAACGGTGACATTTGGCCTGTGCATTTTTTATTTGATTTGGCAATTCAATAGTTTGTCTAAGGTAGACAGAAATGCTGGAGAAACTCAGCGGGTGAGGCAGCATCTATTGAGAGAAGGAATAGGCGACGTTTCGGGTCGAGACCGTTCTTCAGAATTCAGAAGCATTTAGACAGTTTGTCTAAATGCTTCTGAAATGTCGTGAGGGTATTGTTATAACCCATCAATCCTCTACCCACAATACAATTCCCTGCTGCCTATTCCTTTTCACGTGCCCATTCATTCCCATTTATCCCTCCACCACCCACTTTCCCAGGGATTATAACAGTCACCGATTGACCATTGAACCAGCGTGTATTGGGGACGTGGCAGGAATCCGCCGCGGCCACAGGGAGAAGGCGTGAACCACACGGGCAGCACCCGAGGTCAGGATCGAACCCGCTCACCAGAACTAGGAGACAGCGGCACTACTTGTGTCACTGCGCTGCCCTATTTTTACACGCATCACAGGGATCAAATCTACACAAGATCAGGAAATCGAAACTGGAAAGCCTACCAGAACTCCAGAAATCTTCTGTTTCTGTTGCTGCTTCATTTGCTGGATCCCTGATTTCTCCTTTGTGAGAGACTGGATGGAAGATTTCACTTGATCCTGGGATTGTGTTTGGGAATCAGAGAATGAAAGTGTTAGACAATAAAGATGGAATTAAACAATGATGCGATCAACATCGATTTGCTTTTACCTTGTAGAATTCTGCAGCTTCTGCTATCAGCGTGAAGCTGTGAGACTTGTGTTCCCGCCCAGCTGCACAATTCACACAGATCAGCTTCTTGTCAGTTTCACAAAACAGCTTCAGTTCTTCCTGATGTTCCTCGCACTGAAGTTTACTTCCCTTCTCTGTCCGATTCAGGCTCACTGTTCGAGCTTTCTCAGACAGTCTCGCCAAGGCCCGATTCACCCTGAGGGTGCGGTCTGTAAACTCATCTCTACATTCCGGGCAGGAGTTTCTCCTCTCCTTGTCCCAACTCTGTGTGATACAGGAGCGGCAGAAGTTGTGCCCACACTCCAGTGACACCGGATCGGTGAAGAAATCCAGGCAGATGGGACAAATTGCCTCCTCGGTTAAACTCTCGAACCTGTCTTTCGAAGCCATTTTAATCCGCCTCTTCCTGGTTCAAAACGCATTCCCATTCGCTGAAATTGCTGACACTGCGCGCGCGCTGCCGTCTCGGGGAATGAATGTAATTCGGCTGCAAGTTGTCAGTGTGAAGATGCAGAAACATGGAACTGCAGATGTTGCTTCACAACAAAAAGGCACAAAGTGCTGGATTAACTCAGTGGGTCAAGTAGCACCTCTGGAGAACATGGACAGGTGATGTTGCGGGTCTGGACCCTTCTTCAGACTGATTGTAGGGGCGGTGGGTGGGAGATGGAAGAACGATGGAAGGAAGGGGGCAGGACAAAGCCTGCTGGTAATAGGTTGACACAGTTGAGGGGGGAGAGGGGGGAGTTGATGGGCAAACGGTTGGACAAATAGTTCAGCCCCGTCAATCACAGCCGTGACCAGAAAGCCGATGTCATTTGAAATTAGCTTCGGGTAAATTTCATTCCTTTAAACTAAATACATCCGTGTTTCCTATCGTGAATTGTTCATATTAGGCTGCACAATAATATCCGTTCTATAGCAAACACTGTTATTTTATTTAACAGTCTCATGTGCAAACTTGAATTCAACTCATTGATTCAATTATACTCTATTGTCACATGTATCAAGGGACGGTGAAATTCTTTGTTTTTGCATGCAAACCGGTAAAATACAGACGTCACCCAGGCAGTACAGAGAGAGTCGCCACGTTTCTGGCGTCGACAAAGTTGCGAGACGTTCAGTGAATTCAGCGTTATTTTCCTCTCTTGAATTATTTTTTTCCAATTTCCTTCTCTGCTCCCATTTACACGTCCTCAGTAAGACCTATACTGTCCTCGTCCGATCACCATCAACACCAATTCGTTCACTCTGGTACAGCGGACTCGGAATTCTTCTAAGTTTCAGACATGCCAAATTTCCTCGGTCTTCTGAGGAAGTAGAGGCGTTTAGATGTAAAGGAGGCCACATCGAGAGAACCGAGTGCCATAGACGAGGATGGAGGAGATGCAAGTGAATCTCTGCCTCCCATGAAAGGGCTGTTTCTGTTCCTGAATGGTGGTGAGGGTCGAGGTGTAGGGACAGAGTAGCGCCTCCCCTGGTGGGTTGTAGGGGAAAGCGCCTGGGGATGGGATGATGGGGTGAAAGATGAAGACCAGGGATCTCTACGCTTATTCTCTCTGGAGGGGAGGGATGTGAGATCTGATGTGCAGATAGTGGTAGAAATACAAGTGAGGGCACCATCAATTGGATGGAGTGGAGTTGAAGCCCTGTTTCCTGAAGAAAGAGGACACCTCCGATGTCTTGGAGTAGCAGACATCTTGCTGCTCCCCCTCTGTGATCCCGAACCACTCTGAAGAAAGGTCTCGACCGGAAACGTCACCCATTCCTTCTCTCCAGAGATGCTGCCTGTCCCACTGAGTTACTCCAGCATTTTGTGGCCATCCTCGGTTTAAACCAGCATCTGCATCTCCTTCCTACACACCTCATCTTGAGCACTGATGCGGAAGAGATGGAGTAACTGAAAGAAGGGGATGGCATCCTCACAGGAGGCTGGGCTGGAGGAGGCACAGACTGGGTAGCTGTTGGAGTCAGTGCGTTTGTGGTCAATGTCCAGATGTCTAAGGAAAAATGGAGCCCACAATGGTCCATTGTTGATTGTGGAAGAGATGATAATTATGGGACATGAATAGTAAAACTAGCGGGACGCCTATGGTGGGTAGGGAGAGAAGGAGGGAGAGGGAATGAAAGGGTTACTTGAAATGAGAGAAATCAATATTAATACCGCTGGGTTGTAAGCTTTTATTCCACATTTTTAGCCATGCATTTGGTATGGGCAGCAAGTGTGGTAACAGGTCACAAAAGTCACTTATTAAATCAGATTCCCGCTGTTTCTGCAATTGTCAAAGTTAATTCTCAAAGTTACAGCTGGTCTGTGGTCGCACCACGTGGCTTTGCTGCCATCTAGTGGCGGAACCAAGAAGTGACGCAGTTAACGCGTTGATATGAACGGATCGACAGACAGCACTGATTCCAGTTGCTGTTTATTTCACTCTTAATCACAGGAGCAGGGTGGATGCTGGATTCTTATTGTACTCTTCAAGTCAAAAGCTTCCTCCTCACCAATCGGAAGATCGACCAAGTGTTTTATTTATTTTTAAAGATGATGTAATGGGAAATACTGGAGATGGAAATGATAAATAAGACAATGTTGATCTTCAATGTGAACTGCGAAAGAAGACACCGAGTTCAATCAATACTCAGCAATTCAGGCAGATTGTGAGGAGAGAGAAACTGAGGTAACATCTCTGGGCGGCACGGTGACGCAGCGGTACAGTCGCTGCCTTAGAGCGCCAGAGGCCCGGGTTTGGGCCTGTCTACGGTGCAGTCTGTACGGAGTTTGCATGTTCTCTCCGTGACCAGAGTAGGTTTTCTCCGGTTTTCTCCCTCAGTCCAAAGACGTACAGGTTTGTAGGTTAATTGATTTTGGTAAAATTGTAAATTGTCCCTAGATTGTCCCGGATAGTGTAAGTGTACAGGGATCGTTGGTCGGTGCGGATTCGGTGGGCCGAAGGGCCTGTTTACGTCCTGCACCTCTAAAACTAAATCCCAGGTTCACCTCTTCCTCTCCCCCTAATTAGGGTCAGTGGCACACTGACACAGCTGGTAGAGTTGCTGCCTCACAGCGCCAGACACCTGGCTTCCATCCTGACCATGGGTGCTGTCTGTATGGAGTTTGCACGTTCTCCCTGTGAGTTTCTCCAGCATTTTGTCTACATCCCTGTGACCGCGCAGATTTCCTCCGGGTGCTCCGGTTTCTAACCACATCCCAAAGACGTGCAGGTTTGTAGGTTGATTGGCATCTGTAAATTGCCCCCTGGTGTGTGGGGTGTGAATGAGAAAGTGGGATAACATAGAACTCACGCTATATCTCTAAAATTAAAACTGAAACGAATATCCGTTCACTTCCATCCACATCCCTCCCTCCGGCTTTACCTCTCTCTGTTCCTCTCCTCTCATTACCTGGCACCCTATTATCTCTTTTTCACCCATCTTCCAATGAAACCCTCTCATCTAACACTTGCCAGACTTTGTCCCACTCCAACTTTGTAAGTAGTCAGCGCCCTTTATGTGGTGACTATTTGTATACCTTGGGTACGCAGGCATTTGTCACATGTGACAATTAAGTAAAGTATTCCATTCCATTTCTCTTTTCCGGCTCCCCCCCCCCCGACTCCAATCAGTGTGAAGACGGATCCCGACCAGAAACATCGAGTGTCCATTCCCTCCCCACATGCTGTCTGAATCTTCTGAGTTCCTCCAGCACTTTGTGGTTCTGCTCAAGGTTCCAGCATCTGCAGTCTCACGTGTCTAACGTCCCGGGTCAATGATGGGAGAAAAGTTATTCTGTAAATATCTTCAAGTCTGTTCCTCTCACCACCAGCTCCCTGATCTGCAGACTATTCCCATCAATTCAAAAATCATTGGCAATGGAGAAAAAGGGCACTGGAGATCTAGTGAGTGGAGTAGCAAGGGAACTGTGAAGATGCAAGGAAGAGCTGCAAGGGGACATTGACCCTCTGAATTCCACAGACTCACCACCACATCTCCAGTCTTGAGGTACATCGTTTTATTCCAATGCTGTGTCCTCTGGTTCTGGACTCTCCCATTAGTGGAAACATCCTTTCCACGTCCACTCTATCTAGGCCCTTCATGATCTGTTAAGCTTCATCCTTCTAAACTTCTAAAGGGCCTGTCCCACTTTCACGACCTAATTCCTGACCTTTTTTACTCGTGGACATTTTTTATCAGGCTAGAAAAACGCCCCGACCTACTTGATGCCACGAGGATATACGACTAGCATCACGACATACCTACGACCTACCCATGACCTACCTACGACCTCCTACGGCCTCGTGACGACCATGCTGCGAGTATGAGTCAAGGGCAAACTCGGCAGAGGTCGTGAATTAGATCGCGAACATGGGACAGGCCCTTAAGTTGAATATGATGTACTTTTATTCCCACCTTTGTGGCTCTGTACAACTTCTGACTGCTACGGTTGGAAATGATTCTGTAATGTTTTGCTTAAAATCATGACACAAATATGTTAAAATTATGAGGATGAACACAAAAAGCTGGAGTAACTCAGCTGCCTGTCAGGCTGAGTTACTCCAGTATTTTGTGCTTACCTTCGATTTAAACTAGCATCTGCAGTTCTTTCTTACACAAGCCAGAACCAGGAGCCACAGTCTTAGAATAAAGGGGAGGTCATTTAAGACTGAGGTGAGAAAAAACTTGTTCACCCAGAGAGTTGTGAATTTGTGGAATTCCCTGCCACAGAGGGCAGTGGAGGCAGAGTCACTGGATGGATTTAAGAGAGAGTTAGATAGAGCTCTAGGGGCTAGTGGAGTCAAGGGATATGGGGAGAAGGCAGGCACGGGTTATTGATAGGGGAAGATCAGCCATGATCAAAATGAATGGCGGTGCTGGCTCGAAGGGCCGAATGGCCTCCTCCTGCACCTATTTTCTATGTTTCTAAGCCAGATAATATAACCACCTTAAGTCTGAACAGTCACATTGTTCCCACTCTCAACACTGATGCAGGTTTCTGCAAATCCTAAGGAGTGATTTATTTACAGAAGGGGTTTTCACAACAGATAGACACAGAAAGGAAGTTTGTCTAATGTTGAAGCCAAAGGGAACAAAGGATAATTCGACTTTTTAGTTTAGTTCAGTTTAGTTTAGTTTAGAGATGCAGTTCGGAAACAGGCCCTTCAGTCCCCAGAGTCCGCACCGACCAGCGATCCCCGCACATTAACACTATCCTGCACACACCAGGGACAATTTATATTTACACCAAACCAATTAACCTACAAACCAGTATTTCTTTGGAGTGTTGGAGGAAACCGGAAATCTCGGCGAAAACCCACAGGGTCACGGGGAGAACGAACAAACTCCGTACAGGCAGCACCCGTAGTTGGGATCAAACCTGGGTCTCTGGCACGTTAAGCGCTGTAAGGCAGCAACTCTACCACTGCGCCACCGTGGCCGCCCCTTATATAGCATTAACGTATCAGAGGCAATAGCAGACACAGAACAATTATGCACAATGTTTAAGAAGGAACTGCAGATGCTGGAAAATCGAAGGTAGACAAAAATGCTGAAGAAACTCAGCGGATGAGGCAGCATCTATGGAAGGAAATAGGCGACGTTTCGGGTCGAAACCTTTCTTCAGACTGATGTGAGGGTGGAGGGGGCGGGTAGAAAGACTGATGTGAGGGTGGAGGGAGTGGGAAGAAGCCCGCCCCCTCCACCCTCACATCAGTCTGCGAAGAGTTACGACCTAAAACGTTGCCTATTTCCTTCGCTCCCTGGATGCTGCCTCGCCTGCTGAGTTTCTCCAGCATTTTTGTCTACCTAGTTACACACAATGCCATTAGACAATAGACAATAGGTGCAGGGATAGGCCATTCGGCCCTTCGAACCAGCACCGCCATTCAACATGATCATGACTGCTCACCGTTGACTCCGGCGACTGAGCAATTCTGCTCCTTCTTGACCTCAGCGCAGCATTTGATACTGGCGACCACACCATCCTAATTGACCGTCTCCGGTATGGGGTTGGTATTGATGGCACTGCCCTGAGCTGGTTCATCTTCTACCTCAAAGGTAGGAGTTTCTCGACTAACATAGGCAACTCATTCTCCTCCCCAGCTAATCTCTGCTGTGGGGTTCCACAAGGTTCCATCCTTGGCCCCATTCTCTTCTCCCTGTATATGCTCCCCTTAGGCCAAGTCATTGAAAGGCACGGCATTTCCTTCCATTGCTACGCAGACGATACACAACTCTATCTCCCCCTGAAGCCCAAAAACCAATCAAATCTGTTTAACCTTACCCACTGCCTCGAGGATATAAAGTGTTGGATGGCCCAGAACTTCCTCCAACTAAATGAGAGTAAGTCTGAGGTCATCCTTCTCGGCCCCTCGGACTCAATCAAAATGATAGCAGGCAGCCTTGGAAGCCTTACCCCACTACTCAAACCTCACGTCAAAAACCTTGGCATGATATTTGACTCGGCACTGAAATTTGACAAAGAAGTCAATGCCATGGTAAAAGCCAGCTTCTTTCAGCTTCGGACGATAGCTAAAATAAAACAATTCCTCCAGTTTGATGACCTGGAAAAGATCATCCACACATTCATCTCCTCCCGCCTAGATTACTGCAACTCCCTTTACACAGGCATCAGCCAATCTTCCCTGTCCCGCCTGCAACTGGTCCAAAATGCCGCAGCGAGACTCCTAACGGGCACCCGAAAGAGGGACCACATCACCCCGATCCTGGCCTCTCTCCACTGGCTCCCTGTGCGGTTCCGTATAAACTTCAAGATCCTCCTCCATGTCTACAAAGCCCTCAATGGGCTTCCCCCACCTACATAAAAAGTCTTCTCACCCACCACTCCACCTCCAGGCCCCTCAGATCGGCCGACTTGGGGTTGCTGAATATCCCACGGTCTAGGCATAAGCTCAGGGGCGACCGCGCCTTTGCGGTTGCAGCCCCTAGACTGTGGAACAGCATCCCCCTTCCCATCAAAACTGCCCCCTCCATCGACTCTTTTTGTTTTGTTTTTTTGTTTTTGTTTATTTTATTAGAAGTTAATACAATACAAAACAATACAGTGGCACCTAATTTTAGGTGCCAACTATGTCATAACGTAATGCATTCTATGTACAACCTCTAGTTTTATGTTTTTGAAAAGGAGATAAAAAAAAAAAAAAGAAAGAAAAAAATAGAGCAAAGAAAGAGGAAAAATAAATAGTAGAAAATAGAAAAACGTGAAGTGTGTATATAAGAATAGAAAAAATAGAAAGTAGAAATAGTAGAAAAAGACCCTTAAAAAAAAAATTTCAAATCTTTGTTTGGAGATGTAAATCTATCCACGACCTGACCTGAAATCAGTAATCTTTACGGTACTGCTGCATCACATGATTCGAAAAAGTCGATGAAAGGGGACCAACTCCTTAAGAATTGGTCATATTTATCTATTAGGCGGAGTCTCATTTCTTCAAGGTGTGCTATGTCCGTCATATTCCTAATCCACATTTTAATAGTTGGTATAGCTGTATTTTTCCAAAATTTAAGTATCAATTTCTTTCCAATTATTAACCCATAATTAAAGAATACTTTTTGGTCTTTGTTTAAATTGATATCTTCTAATATTATTCCAAATATAATCCATTCCATATTAGGTTCTATTCTTGACTTGAAGAGCTTTGTAAATATATCAAATATATCGCTCCAAAATGTATTCAACTTTGTACATCCTACAAATGAATGTGTTATATTGGCATTTTGAAACAAACATTTATCGCATCTGGGAGAGACATTTGGGTAAAATTTATTCAACCTCGTTTTTGAATAATATAGTCTATGTAATAATTTAAATTGAATTAAATTATGTCTTGCATTAATGGAACAATTATGTGTATTCATCAGATATTTTCCCATCTATCTTTCGGGATCTTTATCATTAGTTCATGTTCCCAATCTTCTCTTAGTGCCTCTGTTGAAGGTAATTCTCTATTTAATATACTATTATAAAAATATGATATTAGTTTTTGTGAATCAGCCTTAATATTCATTGCTTCTTCTAAAGGGTCTAAGAATATAGTTTGAAATCTATGTATATATTTCTTCATGAAGTCACATATCTGTATATATTTAAAATATTGATTATCATTCAGTTTAAATTTTAATTTTAATTGTTGAAATGATAACAATTTGCCCAGTTCATACATATCTCCTACTTTCCTAATCCCCAATCTATCCCATTGTTTATATGTTTTGTCGATAAGAGATGGTTTGAATGCAGGATTATTCAGAATTGGGGTTAATACTGATAGATTATTTAATTTCAAGGATAATTTTATTTGTTTCCAAATTCTTATTGTATTGTGAATAATTGGGTTCTTCTTATATATTATACTATTCAATTTTATTGGTGAGAACAAGATCGTTCCTATATCGTACGGGAAACACTCCTCTTTTTCCATTCTTATCCACTCCGACTGGTGAGTGGAACTATCCAACCAGTACATTATGTTCTTAATATGCACTGCCCAGTAGTAATACGTAAAGTTAGGTAGTGATAAACCCCCAGCTTCTTTAGGTTTACACAAATGCTTTCGTTGAATTCTGTGTGCTCTATAATCCCATATAAAATTAGTGATATTAGAATCTAGTTTTTTGAAAAAATATTTCGGAATATATATTGGGATCGCTTGAAACAAATATATTAATTGTGGTAAGAAAGTCATTTTTATAGCGTTAATTCTGAGAGTGGGAGCATTTTCCAAAATTTAATCATAACATTCAATTTATTTAATAGTGGCATAAAATTGGCGCTAAATAATGATTTGTGTCCTTGTAATTTGAATACCTAAATACTTGAATTTTTCTGTTGCAATTTTGAAAGGGAATTTTAATAAGTGTCTCGCATCCTGTGGTTTTAAAGACATGATTTCGCTTTTATTCCAATTTATTCTATATCCTGAAAAAGAACCAAATTCCTCAATTAGTGTTAATAAGGTGGGAATACTTGTTTGTGTATTAGTAATATATAAAAGAATATCATCAGCATATAATGAAATTTTATTCTTTGAGTCCTTGGTATTATATCCGTGAATATTCGGATGATTTCTAATCCTTTCAGCCAGCGGTTCTATCATAAGGGCAAATAGCAATGGTGATAAGGCACAACCCTGCCTATTACCCCTTGATAAATAAAATTTTGAAGATAACATATTGTTAGTTAATATTCTTGCCGTAGGTTTATCATAAAGTAGTTTAACCCATCTAATAAAATTCTCTCCCGTATTAAATTTTTCGAGTACCTTATATAAATACTGCCATTCTACCTGATCAAATGCCTTCTCTGCATCCAGCGTAACGACTGAAATATTTTCAATGTCCTCTTTGTGAGAGTACATTATATTGAAAAGCCTTCTCAAGTTATTAAATGATTGTCTTTTGGGTATAAATCCCGTTTGATCCGGGTTTACCAATTTATTAATATAATTATTCAGTCTTCTTGCTAGAATCTTTGCTAAAATTTTCTGATCCGTATTTAAAAGTGATATAGCTCTGTAAGAACCCGGTTCATCTAAATCTTTATCTTTTTTTGGTATAAGCATTATTGTTGATTCTGCTAAAGTTTCTGGTAGTTTATTTTCGGTATAAGCCTGCGTGTATAAGTTGAGTAATCTTGGTACAAGTGACTCCTGAAAGCGTTTATATAATTCATTACTAAAACCATCTGGTCCTGGGGTCTTCCCAATTTTCAATGAGTTTATTATTTGTTTTATTTCTTCACTAGTAATCCGTTCTCCTAATTCCTCTTGTTCTAAACTATCCAATTTAGGGAGGTTGCAAATATCTAAAAAATTTGTAATTTTACTATCATCTGTATTTATTTTAGTTGTGTATAAATTATGATAAAATTGGGCAAACCTTTTATTAATATCCTTTGGTAATGTTAGAAGCTCACCCTTATCAGATTTAATTTTAGTGATAGTATTTTCCTTTTCTTGTTGCTTCAGTTGCCTCGCTAATAATTTATGTGGCTTATCCCCAAATTCGAAGTGTGCCTGTTTTGTAATTTGGAATAGTCTTATTACTCTACCCGATAATATTCTATTGCGTTTATATTTCAATAAGGTTATCTTATTATGTTTATCTATAGTTGGGTCACTTGCATTGTCCAGTTCTAGTAATTTTATTTCCTGTTCTATCCTCTGAAGTTCTCTTTTATTTTCTTTATTTTGATAACTTTGATAAGAGATTATAACACCGCGAATGTATGCCTTAAAGGTTTCCCATAATAGCGATACAGAAATACCCGGCGTATCATTTGTCTCGAAAAAAAAATTGTTTGTTCTTTTATATACTCATAACCCTGCGGGTTGTTTAATATTTGTGCGTTGAATTTCCAAAAAGATTTTATACCCGGCATTCCCTCGATTCTTTTAAGTCAAGACTAAAGACTTATCTATACTCCCAAGCCTTTCCTGGCATCCTCTGAGTGAGGGCTACAGGTATATATGTATGTAGTTTGTTTTGTTGTGCTATTCTTATAACAAATGTAAAGCACTTTGGCCAACGAGAGTTGTTTTTTAAATGTGCAATATAAATAAATGTGACTTGACTTGACTCGACAGTACCCCGTTCCAGCCTTCTCGCCATATCCCCTGACTCCGCTATCTTTAAGAGTTCTATCCAGGGCCGGATTAACAAATAAGCTTCACAAGCTTAAGTTTAGGGCCTCGAGATCTAGGGGGGCCTCGGCAGGGCTGGATTTACCTACAGGCCTCATAGGTTGAAGCCTAGGGCCTCAAACTCTAGGGGGCCTCCGGCCAAGGTGTTTTTTTCCCCAGAGTTAAAAAAATCCCGAGAAAAAAAATTTGGAGCGCTATCAGCGTTTCAACTTTGACAGAAATTACCCGAAATTCTGGTTCCGGCCGCTGGACGTTTTGGGGGGGAAATTGCGACCATCTGCGCCTGCGCAGTTGGGGGAAGCCGGTTAAGCAGTAGCGATGCAAAATGACGCTGTCTCTCTGCACGTGCGCAGTGGGCCCGGGCGGGTTCAGATCTCCACACAATCACCTCGATGCCTCGCGTCTACTCCAGGTAAGTAGTGGAATATTGCGTTCCGGGAGGGACCGTTTCTCCGGGCCGGGGGGTGGGGGTGGCTGTGGTGTCTGCAGCGCGGAGTCGGGGCGGCGCTGCGCGGGAGGGAAAGAGAGGGGGAGGGAGATAGAGGGGGAGGGAGGGAGAGTCGAATAGTAACAGGCAATCAAATCAACACACAGTTTCTGCAAAAACGTACAGTATTTTATTTGCAGTGTTTGACTGCTCCTTTACAACATTTTACAGTACAACTTGATTATTAAAACAAGGACAGCTTCAATTCTTGATTTAAGAAAATGTATACAACAATGACCCCAATCATCCCATTCCAACCACACATTACTCTTGACTCAAACAAAATTATTTTTGAAATATTGGTCATAAATTTGGTGCAAAAATGCTCCAAAATAAGGCTCAGAATACACCAGAGAGCATGTGAAACCCCAGTGCTTCCAGGACCTGCTTAAGGGCCCTGGATCCCGGCCGCAAGGGTCTTTCAGCTTCGCGCTTGTGATATGTGCTGCCTGCACTTATTTCACATACATTTTTTGTAATCCTGCCATGCCACCCCCCTTTTTGAAAAGCTTCGTACGGGCCTGGTGTATAATATTTTTGACACTGTCATAGGCCTTTCTTACATATGCTGTCACAACGCACTGTAGTCTCCAAACAAAACTTCAGTAATTTTCCTTGCCCTCCATTTCAGAATAATTTTCCTTGCCCTCCATTCAGAATAATTTTCCTTGCCCTCCATTTTAAGCCGATAACTCGACACTAGCACTGGCAATAAATAAAAAGCGCAGCTTTCCAGCCCTTATCTCATTGGCCATGTTCGGCTGCACATCGGTGTCAATCTGGTGGACTCTTCCATCTTCCTCTCGTCGTGGGGATGGGGGATTGGGAGGGGCCTCACAAGTGGAATAGCCTATGGCCTCTCTTCATCTAAATCCGGCCCTGCTTGTCCTAGACTCTCCCACTAGTGTAAACATCCTCTCCACATCCACTCTATCCAAGCATTTCACTATTCGTTAAGTTTCAATGAGGTCCCCCCTCAACCTTCTAAACTCCAGCGAGTACAGGCCCAGTGCCGTCAAACGCTCATCATATGTTATGGGTTCACCAGGTTAATTCCCGGGGATGGCGGGACTGTCACGTGTTGAGAGAATGGAGCGGCTGGGCTTGCATACACTGGAATTTAGAAGGATGAGAGGATATCTTATTGAAACATATAAGATTATTAAGGGGTTGTACACGCTAGAGGCAGGAAACATGTTCCCGATGTTGGGGGAGTCCAGAACCAGGGGCCACAGTTTAAGAATAAGGGATAGGCCATTTAGAACAGAGATGAGGAAACACTTTTTCACACAGAGAGTTGTGGGACTGTGGAATTCTCTGCCTCAGAGGGTGGTGGAGGCCGGTTCCCTGGATACTTTCAAGAGAGAGTTAGATTGAGATCTTAAAGATAGCAGAGTTAGGGGATATGGGGAGAAGGCAAGTACGGAGTACTGATTGGGGATGATCAGCCATGATCACATTGAAAGGCGGTGCTGGCTCGAAGGGCCGAATGGTCTACACCTGCACCTATGGTCACTCATTCCTGGGATCGTTCTCGTAAACCTCCTCTGGACCCTCTCCAGAGCCAGCACATCCTTCCTCAGATATGGAGGCCAAAACTGCTCACAATATTCCAAATGCGGCCTGACCAACGCCTTATAGAGCCTCAGCGTCACATCCCTGTATTGAACCTATCACAGAGAAAGGTCATCATCAACTCAGACGGCCGAACCGATTTGGTTGTTGAAATAAAACTCCATTCGACTTCTGTAAGTTGTGAATGGAAACTCTATCAAACTTCTACAGGAGCACAATAATTGATGGAGATGGAAGCCTCGCTTGGGACTGACTTTGAGCCCCACCGCGGGCCGTGGACTTACCATCGGACCCTGCGATTCCTTGCCTGGGATCGACGCTCCAACCGCGACCTGCGGACTTTACCATCGAGAGCTCGCAGTCTCAGGGAGAGGCCGAGTCAGGAAGCTCCAACGACGCAGAGGTTCGACCAGCTCCGACCCGGGGTCCGATCGCCCGGCGCGGAGAAGCTGACATCCCCCCGATGTGGGAGCTTTCTCGCCCCGACGCGGAGGGCCAAATCGCCGCCGGCTACGGGAGTCAAGATCGTCCCGTCAACGGAGGGTTCGAGACCCCCAACCGCGGGAGTGCAAAGAAGGGAACGGATTGAACTATTTTTCGCCTTCCATCACAGTGAGGAATGTGGAGGAGTCACTGTGGTGGATGTTCATGTTAAAATGTGTTTTGTGTGTTCCGTTGATTTTTTTTTGTATGACTGACTTGGCAAATGAAATTCCTCGTCTGTTACAAAACATACTTAGCTAATAAAGTATGGTTGTGATGAATATCGAGCGGGAATGAACAGGTGATCACAGCAGGCACTGCAGATGCTGATTTACACCAAAGAAAAACACAAAGTGCTGGAATAACTCAGCGGGTCTGGCAGCATCTCTGGAGAAAAGGAATGGGTAACGTTTTGGGTCGAGACCCTTCTTGAGCAGTTTAGTTTCTTGTCACGTATACCGAGGTACAGTAAAAAGCTTTGGTTGCGTGCTAACCAGTCAGCAGGAAGACAAAACGTGATTATAATCGAGCCATTCTTCAGACTGAACGCAAACGTCACCCATTCCTTCTCTCCAGAGATGCTGCCTGACCCGCTGAGTTACTCCAGCACTCTGTGAAACATCACATATCCATGTTCTCCACAGATGCTGCCTGACCCGCTGAGTTCCTCCAGCACTCTGTAAAACGTCACCTATCTATGTTCTACACAGATGCTGCCTGACCCGCTGAGTTACTACAGCACTTTGTGCCCATCTTCGGAGAAGGGGTGATCGCTGGTCAGCGCGGACTCGGTGGGCCGAAGGGCCGAAGGGCCTTTTTCCGCGCTGTATCTCCAAACATTAAACACAACTTGTGAAAGGCCTGGATAGAGTGGATGTGGAGAGGATGTTTCCACGAGTGGGAGAGTCTAGGAATAGAGGGCATGGCCTCAGAATTAAAGGACGTTCCTTTAGGAAGGAGACGAGGAGGAATTTCTTTTGTCAGAGGGTGGTGAATCGGTGGGATTCTTTGCCACAGAAGGCTGTGGATGTCAAGTCAGTGGATATTTTTAAGGTAGAGATAGATAGATTCTTGATTAGTGCGGGTGTCAGGGGTTATGGGGAGAAGGCAGGAGAATGGGGTTAGGAGGGAGATATATATCAGCCATGATTGAATGGCGGAGTAGACCTGATTTGCCGAATGGCCTAATTCTGCCCCTAAAACGTATTAAGAGTGAACACGGCAGCTGGGAATAGATGACCACAGGGCAGAGTGTGGAGACAGCCTGTTTATTTAGACCAGGGCACGTTATTTACAGTTGCTCAGTCTGGGCCGGGAGGGTCACAGCTCCGACCCCCACCCCCAATGGGCTACAATCGATCCGTGACGGGACAGTGGTGGGGGGTCAGAGCATAGGGGGTGAGAGGGCGAGGGGAGGTGTGGGTGACAGGGGGGGGGAGGTGTGGGTAACAGACATAGGGTCGCCAACTTTCTCACTCCCAAATAAGGGACAAAAGGTCAAAATATGGGACAAATTCCCGACGGCAATTCATTGACCGACTGGGCCGTGGCTGGGTGAATGATGAGTTGGCCCCGGGTGCTGGACTGCACACAAAGCCCAGCCGGCGGGGCCAGCTGAGGAGTTTTAGCCCGGGGGCAACGTCGCGCGCAAAGTCCGATGCCCCGTCCAACTCATGAACCGATGATCGGCCGTGAGAAGGAGGGGTGGTGGTGTTGGCGGTAAGTGAAGGTCCGAAGGTCAGACAGCTGGCCGGGCTGCCGACCGATGGGGCCACGGGCGAGGCGCTGCTGCTCTCCATGGGCTGCACTACGTCGGGACGGGTGAGGCGGGCCGGACGCTGCGCACCGACCCGACAGTCCCCTCGACTCGAGTAGTAGCCGTCAAATACGGGAGGGGAGAGGGGGGCGGGGGTAAACAGAGAGATCGTCACCAAACCACACCTCTCACCAACTCCTGCAGATGCTCAGTTCTGGGCACCATGCTATTGGAAAGATATTGGCCTTCATAACAAGAGGAGTTGAGTATAGGAGCAAAGACGTCCTTCTGCAGTTGTACAGGGCCCTAGTGAGTCCGCACCTGGAGTATTGTGTGCAATTTCGGTCCCCTCATTTGAGGAACGACATTCTTGCTATTGAGGGAGTGTAGCGTAGGTTTACAAGGTTAATTCCTGGGAAGGCGGGACTGTCATATGCTGAGAGAATGGAGCGGCTGGGCTTGTACACCCTGGAGTTTAAAAGAATGAGAGGGGATCTTATAGAAACATACGATTATTAAGGGTTTGGACATGCTAGAGGCAGGAAACATGTTCCCGGTGTTGGGGGAGTCCAGAACCAGGGGCCACAGTTTAAGAATAAGGGGTAGGCCATTTAGAACGGAGACGAGGAAACACTTTTTCACACAGGGAGTTGCGAGTCTGTGGAATTCTCTGCCTCAGAAGGCGGTGGTGGCCGATTCTCTGGATGCTTTCAAGAGAGCTAGATAGGGCTCTTAAAGATAGCGGATGGGGAGAAGGCAGGAACGGGGTACTGATTGGGGATGATCAGCCATGATCACATTCAGGGCCGACCCTAGGCCGATTGGACCGATTTTTCCAAATTGGGCCCCGCGCCCAAGGGGGCCCCCGCGTTAATTTTCCGTATTTCATATGGAAGTACAAATTCGCTTTGTTAAATAAAGATTTTTTTAAATACATGGAACACAAATGATGTGTTAACACTGTAGCACTTGTGTTAACAGCCTGTAGTGTTAACAGCCAGATGTGTTAACAGCCAGTAGTTTACAAGTAGTTATCCAATGCGTCATCAATGCATTGATCCACATTCCTCAGTAAATGTGTAATTGTGTTTTAGAAGTATTAATGACGCTGCGTTCCTTTGAATACAATTCACGCGGCGTCATTAACACTTCTTCAAAACATAATTACATTTTACTGAGGAATGTAGATTGATGCATTAATGACACATTGAGAATTTCTTAAAACTCACCATCATGATTGAGAACTGCTTCTTGGTGAGATTCTTGGTCTGCAGGTTAGTCATTCAATTTACCTACCGAC
Organism: Malacoraja senta; assembly: GCA_038087875.1. Taxonomy (NCBI): domain Eukaryota; kingdom Metazoa; phylum Chordata; class Chondrichthyes; order Rajiformes; family Rajidae; genus Malacoraja; species Malacoraja senta. Next base: position 228,174 of record JAXLNO010000967.1, read on the forward strand.
CCACGTTGTGTCTCTCTGTCTTTCGCTCTCTCCCTCCCTCTCTCTCTCACGCGCTCTCTCTCTCCTGTGCGCTCTCTCTCTCTCTCCCGTTCCCCACCTCTCTCTCTAGCTCTCTCGGCGTTCCCAGAATCATTGACGTTTTGTGGTATACAAAAATGCTGGAGAAACGTAGCGGGTGGGGCAGCATCTATGGAGCGAAGGAAATATGCAACATTTCGGGTCGAAACCCTTCTTCAGACCCGGCTATTTCCTTCGCTCCATAGATGCTGCCTCATGCCCTGTCCCACTGTGCGAGTTCACCCAAGAGCTTAAAATCTCTGTGTAGCATCTCTGTCCCTATCTCAAATTCGCACTTTGAAATAAAATACAGTTTTCGACTTAAACATTTCGCAGCAGGATCGCGATTAGTCGATTCCCACGCATTTTCAATCATCGTTCGATTCGGTGTAATTTTTACACCTGGTTGATGTACTTTTTTTTAAAGATACAGTACATTACAATAAATTGTTTCAAGCATACCCTGTACTAAATGCACGAACATTAAGGTGAATATAATTTCAAAGTGAAATAGGAAAGAATATTTTACCAGAATATTAGGTGAGGTCGCTGAAAAATGCTCACTTAAAACAATACGGCGTCAACTCAGGATTGTTTCTTAGCCCTCTGACAGGTGTTTCAAGCTAACTCGTAGCTCGCTGTTCAAGTACAAGTATATTCATTACCTTTGAAAACTACAATTCAAAGGTAATGAATATACAGAGTATTCTTATTTCCATCATGAACATACAATGGTGTAAAACGAATATTCCCTTCCTGCTGGATTAGCAGATCTCCATACATCTGTTATGTTAGTATTTTTTATATATGTATTTAGAAGTTCACTAGTCTTAGATTTTATATTACTCCTTCTTTGTTTTGCTGATTTGTCTAAATATGGATCTAAAACACAGTTGAAATCCCCTCCTATTATCACATTTTGATAATTAAACTCCAGTATTATATCTATAATTTTCTCAAAAAATTGAGGGTTATCAAAATTCGGAGCGTAAATATTTACCATTGTTATTGGGGTAGCATAAATTTCTCCTGAAACTATGATATACCTTCCCTCTTTATCTGATATAGTATTCTTTAATTTGAACGGTATACCTTTTCGAATAAGAATAGCTGTACCTCTAGATTTAGAAGTAAATGATGAATAATATGTTTGGCCTATCCACTTCGCCTTTAATCTCATTTGTGTTTCCTGTTTCATGTGAGTTTCTTGCAAGTAAATTATGTCGCTTTTCAAAGATTTTAAGTGAGCAAAAATTTTACCCCTCTTTATTGGTTCGTTGGCACCCCTTATATTCCAACTACAGAATGTGATTCCTCCATTCTTTATTTGTCTATCGTCTTGCATTGTATATCAAAGTAATATTCTTGAATCATATGGTGCAGACAAATACCTCCGTGTTCTGGACGTTGGGTGGTCATTCCAAGTTTTTAAGTTTATATTACATCTCCTTCTCCAAAAGTGCCTTAGATAAAGCAAGAAAAATTGTGATTACAATTAATTAAACACAAACTAAGTAAATACAAATTTGTATAGTGATTTTTTTTTTTAAGTGAAATTAAGGTATCTAAGAACAGGTACCTTAAAGACAGATAGCCACCTAAGGTGGCGAAAAATTTATAGACTTCCTTTGATGTTGTTTTACATGGAGCCCCAATCCCTTATTAACACCTCGTAAAAAACTACAGACCGTCTCATATCTTGTTTATTCTTGTTTAACTTTATCAAACTAGCATTAGTAAAAAGCAAAAAGACACAGAGATAAAATATTAAAAAGTAAAAAATAATATCATTAAAAAGAAAAAAAACCAAATATAAAACACAACCTATTCTCATTTCTATAAGTATTTATACCGTACCAATTTATCTAATCAGTTACCCTACAAGCAGGTACCGAGGGGTTAACCTCATTCCTGGATTTTTTCCAAGTTTATGTTGCGTTCCCACCCAAAAAGAAAAAAAACGTTAGTAATGTTATAGACATTTTGGTTAATTACAATTTATAAGCAATGGTTTATTCGTGATTATTCATATTTACTACAAACACTTACAAATCATTAGTATTGTTAAATTTGTTAAGTTAGTTGGTTAATTGTAATTAGCATATAATAGTTAGATATTAATATTATCTCGTCCATGTTCCTTGTACAGTATCTTCGGCATCCTTTTGTTTATCTTTGAGCTTTCCATTCAAGGTGAAACAATGTTCTCAAATACACATTCCAGACAGATAAGCTCAGGAACTGTCTGGAAAGTCCACCATCTTAGCCAGTTCCAGCTCCATCTTAAAAGTTAAAAAGTTCACTGTTCCTCCCTTTAGTCGTCTTCTTCCGATGTTTCCGTTGCTTTTCTCACGATATCTTCTGCATATTTAAATGCTTTTTCTGGGTCCATAAATGAGCGCTCAGTTCCCTTATAAGTAATTTTCATTTTTGCTGGGAAATCAACTCCATATCTGACGTTAGATATACCCCTCAATATGTTTCTTGTTGGTGTAAACAAGTTCATTCTCTGGACAATCTCCGGAGGATAATCACGGAAAAATCGGATCTTTGCCCCACGATATATCAAATTTTCACCATGAACAATCTTCTTCAGTATAGATTCCACTGAAGAGATATCAAGAAATTTCACAATTATCTGTCTTGGAGCAGCATTTATGCCTCTTGAGACATGTCCAACTCGTTGAACAGTATCTATTCTGTACATAAAACATATTCAAGAATTGATTATTTTTTAGTGGATAGGAAATTAATGCCATATACAATTAACCCAACATACCATATTAGTAGTATTTCTGATCACTCTCCGTTGACTTTTTCAGTAAAATTTGAGGGAATGCCGGGTAAAAAATTTTGTTGGAGGTTTAATACATATATATTAAATGACTTACAGGGTTATCAATACTTGAAACAACAAATGAAATTATTTTTTTAGATAAATGATACACCAGGTACCTCACCTTCTTTACTATAGGAAACTTTTAAAGCATTTATTAGAGGAATTATAATTTCATATGAAATTTTTCAAAATAAGAAGAATAAAACAGAACAAATGTTGTTAGAACAAGAAATAAGACAGTTAGAGTTAGACAATGCTAAAGATCCCACTATAGATAAACATAATAAGATAATACTACTGAAATTTAAACTTAACCGAATTCTCTCGGCAAGAGTAATAAGATTATTCCAAATTACAAAACAGGAACATTTTGAGTTTGGTGACAAACCACATAAGCTGTTGGCGCGTCAACTGAAAAAACAGGAAAAGGCAAATACTATAAATAAAATTAAATCCGATAATGGTGAATTACTAACACTACCTAAAGATATTAATAAAAGATTTGCTCAATTTTATCAAAATCTATACACATCAAAAGCCAAAACAGAAGATAGTAAAATGTAAAAATGTTTAGATAACTGTAATCTACCAAAACTTGACCTTTTGGAACAAGAAGAACTAGGAGCGCAAATTACAATCGAAGAAATAGATGAAACAATAAAATCGTTGAAAAATGGTAAGACACCGGGACCAGATGGTTTTAGTAATGAATTTTATAAAAAATTTCATGAGATAACGACCCCCTATCTATTTAATTTATATACTTACGTTTTTAAAGAAAATAAATTACCTGAAACATTAGCAGAATCAACTATTACGCTTATTCTAAAGAAAGATAAAGATCTAGAGGAACCGGGCTCATATAGAGCTATATCACTTTTAAATACAGAGAAAATTCTAGCAAAGACTTTAGCCAGAAGACTAAGAAAATATATTAGTAAATTGATAAACCCTGATCAAACGGGGTTTATACCCAAAAGATATTCATTGAATAATTTGAGACGCCTGTTTAATATAATGTACTCACATAAAGTGGAGGAAGAAGACTTATCAATTATTACTTTGGACGCAGAGAAAGCATTTGATCAGGTAGAATGGCAGTATTTATACAAAGTATTACAAAAATTTAATATGGGAGAGAACTTTATTGCATGGGTGAAATTATTATATGATAAACCGATGGCAAGAATATTAACTAACAGCATGTTATCTCAAAAATTTCAATTATCAAGGGGTAATAGGCAGGGATGTGCTTTATCACCCCTGCTATTTGCCCTTATGATAGAACCTCTGGCTGAAAGTATAAGAAGCCATCCGAATATTCAGGGTTATAATACTAGGGACTCACATAATAAAATTTTATTGTATGCAGACGATATTCTGTTATATATAACAAATTCACAAATGAGCATACCAAATTTATTAAATTTAATAGAGGAATTTGGGTCCTTTTCTGGATATAGAATAAATTGGAACAAAAGTGAAATTATGACGTTAAAACCTCAAGAATCTACACACTTATTGAAGTTCCCCTTTAAAATAGCAACAGAAAAATTTAAATATCTGGGTATTCAGATTACTAGAAAACATAAAGCTTTATTCAACGTAAATTTTATACCCTTAATAAATAAACTTAATATAATGATTAAATTTTGGAAAACACTTCCTTTATCATTAATAGGCAGAATAAATGCTATTAAAATGAGCTTCCTACCACAGTTATTATACCTATTTCAATCTATACCAGTATATGTACCAAAATATTTTTTTTCTAAACTGAACGCTAATATTACTAATTTTGTTTGGGATTATAAATCACATAGAATTAAAAAAGAACACTTATGTAAACCAAAAGATGTCGGGGGACTTTCACTCCCAAATTTTTTGTATTACTATTGGGCAATACATATTAAGAATATAATTTACTGGTTGGATAGTTCAACCCAACAGACAGAATGGATAAAATTGGAGAAAGAGGATTGTTATCCTTGTAATATAGGAACAATCCTCTTCTCCCCGAAAAAAATGAACAATACAATATATAAGAAAAACCCAATTATACAAGATACAATAAGAATATGGAAACAAATAAAATTATCCTTAAAACTAAGAAACCTATCATTGTTAACACCGATAGCGAGTAATCCTTTATTTAAACCATCTATGATGGATAAAATATATAATCAATGGGAAAGTTTAGGAATTAAAAGGATCGGGGACATGTATGAAATGGGAGATTTACTATCATTTCAACAATTACAATTAAAATTTAAATTGAAAAACACTCATTATTTTAAATATTTTCAGATTTGCAATTTCTTGAAGACATAGATACAGGGATATCAAAAAATAACTCCTGATTTACTAGAAGAAGTAATGAATATTAAAGCTGATACATAAAAATTAATATCATATTTATATAATAGTATCTTAAATATAGATTTACCTGCGACTGAGGTAATTAGAGAAGAGTGGGAACGGGAATTATTGATAACAATTATGAAGGCTACATGCGAAAAGTATTTGACATACATTCACACATGTTCGATTAACGCAAGACATAATCTAATTCAATAAAAAATTTTACATAGATTATATTACTCAAAAACAAGATTAAATAAATTCTATCCAAATATATCCCCCATTTGCGATAAATGTTTAACCCAAGACGCAACTATAACACACTCTTTTGTTTCTTGTATAAAACTTCATGGATTTTGGAGTGATATTTTCGAAATATTCACAAAATTATTTAAGACAAAAATGGAACCCAATAATGAATTGATTATATTTGGGGTAATGGAAGATGGGAACAAATTGAACCCATCTCAAAAATTATTTTTTAATTATGGTTTAATAATAGCAAAAAAATTAATATTGAAAGTTTGGAAAAATACACCAATACCAACGCTCAAAATGTGGATTGCAAGTATGTTGGATACCGCACATTTTGAGGAAATGCGATTCCTCCTAATAGATAAATTTGATCAATTCATAACGAGTTGGTCTCCATTTGTCGTCTTTTTGGAAACATATGGTGCAACACAAGTGTAAAAGCTAATCCGTGACTGGGTGAGGGATGGTCAAGTTTATAAGTACGATCTCCTTACTTCTTTTTTCTTTTTCTTCTCTTTTCTTCTTTTATTCTCTTTCTTCTATTTTCTATTTCTTAACTTTCTTTTTTCACTCTCTATTTTTCTTTTTCACACACTATATATCTCACATTTTTCTATTCTTCATTATCTAACTTCTTTTTCTTTTTCTTCTTTATTACAAAATTAAAAAATAAGAAGCTGTACATAAAATGTATTATGAAAATATGATTGTATACAATTGTACTTACTTCTAATAAATTTTTTATTAAAAAAAAAAAAAAGAACACACAATGGTGATATAGGACACCAGGTCCTACTACGGTAAACTCACGAGCTACGACGGTATGACTACGTGTTTAAAAGTATCAATTTTTTACATCCTGAGTATATTTTACATGTGGACATTTTTCAACATGTTGAAAAATCTTCACGAGTTACCACGTTTCCCGAGTACCTGCTGTTAGCGGTAAGAAATGGCATGTTGGCCTTTATAACAAGAGGAATCGAATATAGGAGCAAAGAGGTCCTTCTGCAGTTGTACAGAGTTCTAGTGAGACCACACCTGGAGTATTGTGTGCAGTTTTGGTCCCATAATTTGAGGAAGGACATTCCTGCTATTGAGGGAGTGCAGCGTAGGTTTACAAGTTTAAGTCCCGGGATGGCGGGACTGTCATATGCTGAGACAATGGAGCAGCTGGGCTTGTACACTCTGGAGTTTAGAAGGATGAGAGGGAATCTCATTGAAACATATAAGATTGTTAAGGGCTTGGACACGCTAGAGGCAGGAAACATGTTCCCGATGTTGGGGGAGTACAGAAACAGGGGCCACAGTTTAAGAATAAGGGGTAAGCCATTTAGAACGGAGATGAGGAAACACTTTTTCTCACAGAGAGTGGTGAGTCTGTGGAATTCTCTGCCTCAGAGTGCGGCGGAGGCAGGTTCTCTGGATGCTTTCAAAGAGAGCTAGATAGGACTCTTAAAAATAGCCGAGTCAGGGGATATGGGGAGAAGGCAGGAACGGGGTTCTGATTGTGGATGATCAGCCATGATCACATTGAATGGATCATGGCTCGAAGGGCCAAATGGCCTGCTCCTGAACCTATTGTTTATTGTCTATTGAATCGTCCCGATCTCCGACGTACCCGCTACGTTCATTCTACGTGTTTACCACGAGTTTTGATATTTTTTTTAACTCGGGAGAACTCTTGGGTGAACTCGCACAGTGGGACAGAGCTTCACACCCGCTGAGTTTCTCCAGCATTTTTGTCTACCTTCGATTTTCCAACATCTACAGTTCCTTCTTAGACGTTTTGCGGTGATGGCTGCATCTGTGGTTCCTTTCTGTTGGGGGGCGGGGGAAGAGTCCTGGCCCGTGGCGGCTCCTGATAAGTGATATGTTCCCTCCGCGGGTGCTGCCTTGCCCGCTGAGTTCCTCCAGCACTCTGTGTTTTTTGTTTGGCTCTGAAGTTGAAGGTGGAATCCCTCCTGTGTCTACCTTCAACTCCCTGTCTGTGGTGGCTCAGCGGGACGGGTTCTGGGGAGAGGGTTGCGGTTCTGGTCGAGACCCTTCTTCAGACAATCACAAGTACTCTCACCGACGAAAGTTCAGTTCAGTCTGAAGAAGGGTCTTCTCTCCAGAGTCGCTGCGCTGCCTGTCCTGCTGAGCTACTCCAGCTTTTGTCTATCTTCAATTTCAGAGTTAGATAAAATGTCTCATGGGGGGCTTATAGCGTCTACCCCCCCCCCCCCCCCACCACCACCACCCCTTCCTTCCCAACCTCAGCCTCATGGACCTGAGCGTACCCCTAGTTCCTAAATCCCATTTCCATCACTGATTGCAATATATATGTAACACCACATTGCAGGTTCTACAGAGATTTTCGTGGTTTCTGTACATATGACTAAAAGACTAAGGGACATCGGCAGAACATATTTGAGTGGCAGTAAGAAGAGGGGTATAGCCAAGGCAAAGAAGGCCGAAGCAGAAAAGGAGAAAGGTCCATTAGATAAGTATTTCAGTAAAACTATCTCAGAAAATGCAGAAGATCAAGTGGAGCCACAACACAGTGAAGATGATGACACTGAAGGAAGCCAGTCTGGAGAAGTTTTGCAAGACGATCAAAGTGGGAATTCATTTACGGTAAGTGAGATCGCCCATTTTGAAAGTTGAATTTGACAAACAAGGAAACTTGCCTGTTGACATGACTTCTGGTGCCTCTGAGGCAAGGGAGAACGGAATTCAAAATCGCCAGTTTTGTAGAATTAACAGTTGATCCTGCAACATGGCCAGAAATGATGGATCAGAGTGTCAGGGACTATTTAGTGAAAGAAGGACACCTACAATTATAGCAGAATTTTTCCCCAAGAATGACAGTGGATCACGATTTTCAAAATTTCACTGCAAAAGAAAACTGTCAAATGGTGAAATTGTAGATCGTCCATGGCTAATATACTCTGCACCAACTGATAAAATCTTCTGTTACTACTGCAAGCTTTTTGATAATAACGCAGCAATTGCACTTGCAAGTTGTGGTTTTAATAACTGCCGAACATTCATACAAGACTAGCTGAGCATGAGAACTCCAAAAAGCATTTGCAAGTTATGCTCAGTTGCTGTGAACTACTGCAAAGATTATCTACTGAAAAAACTAATGATGAAGTGGTAGAAAAACTAATCGGACAAGAAGCAAAATGCTGGCATCAAGTTTTTGAGCGACTGGTAGCCACTGTACAGTTCCTGGCAGAAAGAAACTTGCCATTCTGGGGATCTGAGGAACACATAGCAACACCACATAATGGAAATTTCCTTGGTGTTATTGAGTTGCTGGGGAAATTGGATCCAGTAATGCAAGACCATCTGCGAAAAAGCCAGAATAAGGAAATACATGATCATTATTTAGGAAAAAGAATCCAGAATGAGCTTATTAATATAATGGGTCACGCTGTTCTACAGGAAATCATTTTGCGAATCAAGGCTGCTAAGTATTTTGCAATAATTCTTGATTGTACTCCTGACATCAGTCATCAGGAGCAAATGTCGATGGTAATTAGATATGTAGCTGATGGTGTACAATCAAATGCTCCAGCACGAATATATGAACATTTCATCAAGTTTTTAGTGGGGGAAAGTAGCACAGGTGAAAATTTGTACAACACCCTTCTACATGAACTTGAAACATTAGGGCTGGATGTTGAAAATATCCGTGGACAAGGGTATGATAATGGTGCCAATATGAAGGGACACACCTCAGGTGTGCAGGCAAGAATTCAAGAGCTTTCTTACACCATGCGCATGTCACAACTACAACCTAGTTTTGGGAGACATGGCCAAGACATGTCCAGATGCAATGACTTGCTTTGGAACTCTGCAGCGTATTTACACCATTTTTGCATCATCTACTAAAAGATGGACTGTTTTTAGAAAACATTTGACAGGTCTGTCTATAAAACCTCTCTCTGAAACACAATGGGAATGTAGAATGGAAAGTGTCAAAGCTGTACGGTACCAAGCTGCTGAAGATTGTAATGCACTAGAAGAGTTAGCAGAAAACACTGATGACGCTCAAGCAAAAAGCGATGCTGAATCGTTAGTCAGTCAAATGAGAGATTACAAGTTTCTGGTCTCACTAGTTTTCTGGCACTCCTTACTCTTTCAAGTAAATTTTGTGAGTAAGGAACTTCAGAGTGATACCATGGATGTTGCTGCAGGGCTTTCTTCATTTCAAAAGCTTTGTAACTGGTTAAAGACATACAGGGAAAAAGGTTTTGATGACGCCTTGATTGACGCTAGTGAACTTGCCAAAGACCTAGAAGCTGAGCCCGTATTCAAGACTCGGAGTAAGCGCTTATGCAAAAAAAGAAAATTATTTGATTATGAATCTGCAGATGAACCTTTGCCAGATCCAAAAACCACCTTCAGAGTGCAATGTTTTAATCAAGTGGTAGATAAAGCACTGCAAACAGTTGAGCCACGGTTTGAACAACTGAAAAAGTATCAACATTTATTTGGATTCTTGTGCAATTTTCACGACCTGTCCAAGGACACCGTAAGAAAATGTGCAGCAGATCTGGAAATGGCATTGACAGAGGTCAAGCTGGGACAGGAAAAAGATCAAGTTAAAACCACAAATCTGGCTGATGTGGATGGATACATGCTTTGTGAGGAGATGGAAGCACTAAAGCCAATTCTGCCACCAGAGATTCAAAACCCCATGAAAATGCTTGAATTTCTTGCTTGCAACAACAGGTCTACCGCATTTCCAAATGTATTTATTGCTCTTCGGATTTTCTTGACAATCTCAGTGACTGTGGCATCTGGAGAAAGGAGTTTTTCCAAGCTGAAACTGATCAAAACTTACTTGAGGTCATCAATTCAGCAAGAATGTTTGAACAGTTTGGCAATTATGTCCATTGACTCTGAAATTAGCAGGAGTTTTGACAAAATTCTAAAAGACTTTCCAGAGAAAAAAGCATAACTTTTTCATAAAAGGCAATAATAATATGACCCGTAATGTGCCGTCAAGGTAGGCAAGGAAGGCACTGCCTACCCTGACTAAAATTATATAATGATAATTATTAAATATAAATAATAAAGGCACGGGAGAATTATGCCTACCTAAGGGATCGATTTCTTAGGTAGGCATAATTCTCTGTGCCTTTCATGCGCAGTACGTGTAATACGGGAAAGTGTGTGCAGCTGACGTGCCGTCGGCGCTGCTTCAAGCCGTCAATGACAAGGGGAGCTGAAGGCAGCTGAAATTCTGCCTTTGCAGCGTGGACTGTGTACTGTGCATGCGCAGCAGGCTACTGCACATGCGCAGCGCAAGTTTCTTGGCGGGTATTTCAAACATGGATTGTCATTATCTTATGAGTATCTTAGGAAACAAAGAGAAAAGAATGGAGTTTGTGTTCAAATAATGTGGTAAGTAGATTTCTTTGAGCTAAATGTTTTTGAATACCGTATTTCCCAGCAATGAAGACGCTATTTTTTACCCCAAAATAAGACACGAAAATGTAGCGATGTTACAAAACCTACCTTCAGCGGCGCTGCAGTTCTGCCACTGGCCGCTGCAGTTCTGCCACTGGCCGGGGGGGATTAAAATGCAGGTTTGTATCGCTTGTATCTGCTAGCTGATGGAGAAAAATCGATCGGACTTCCGTTCCTGGCTTTTTTTTTTTTTTATAATCGCTAGACAATTTAATAATTGGATTAAAATAAAATGCGACTTTGAACGCCCTCAACGCCTACAATGTGACGGATCGTAATAACAGGACAAAACAAAGGGTAAGTCGTTTATTTTACATATAATCTTGCTTCTTGGGATGGCTTTAATCTAATTTTACGTTGCGAAAATGTTATTTGGGCCCCATACGAACCGGCTGTTATGGGGTTAAAACTCACTGCAGCGGCAACGTTCCAATCGATCGCATTCCAGAAACACCCACTCGCAAGATGATTTAAATGCTCATTTTTGTTGGACAATCATGTCATAAGAGCATCTAAATCGTCTATATTTTGTGTTATTGTCTATCCATAGTCAATATTTTTATACTAAATATACACATGTATTGTGCAAAAAATAATTTTGATTATCTTGAGTGGATGTTTCTAGATTAATTTATGGGAATTAAACATTAAATTCCTTCCATCTGGCATATACATTCATGACAGTGAGATTTAAAAATCATGTTATATTGTGAATTCTTGTGTGAATGGGATTAGTTTGTTATTTGGATACTTAGGCTATTTTTAAAAATTATCTTTTTCTTAAGAAATTGAATCTACAGGACATTCTTAATGGGAAAGTAGTGGGCAGAAAGGCATGTCATGCATGGTTTGAAGAGCAAAAACTTGTAGTTTACAAAGCCAAAATTGAAAAGTTGAGGAAAAACAAGGTGTACAGAGTTGCTTATTGGTTACAATCAGAGGAGTATGATGATGCTACTGGTTATGGTATGCCAATGTACCAACTAGCAACTGATCTTCTCCATAAAGACCTGGTCTATTGCTAGAAATTGTAATTTATTTACCTATCTGTTACGGACTTACAGCATATAATACAATAATATTAAAGTTCTGATCTTGAAAATATCACATTTTTGAATTTTCAAGGCAGTCTGGGTGTTTATTACTATTTCCGTCACAACGGTCAATTTTGTAATTAGCTACAATTAGGTAATTAACTAATTATATGTTTTAATTTCAGGTCATCCAAGTAAGATGTTTTATATTTGTTTCAGAATGCTTCAGTCTGTAATAACTGAAAATTCATTCAGTTCCCTTAATTTTTAAGAAAGTTATGGGCTTTTGACTGTCCTCGATCACAGCTTTTGTGTTAAGTCAATGGAAAAGCAATAGGGAACAAGATGCTAATTTCCGAGTATGAAAATGGCCATAACATTTTTTAATACTGAAGATATGAAAGTGAATTAGGTGTCAAATTAAATTTTTATGTCAAATGTTTATGCTTTATCTGATGGGATAAATTTTCAGACTTGATTTTTAAAATCTCAAAATTTTGTAACATTGCTATGTGAAGATGCAGAAACAAGGAACTGCAGATGCTGCTTCACAACAAAAAGGCACAAAGTGCTGGATTAACTCAGCAGGTGAAGTAGCACCTCTGGAGAACATGGACAGGTGATGTTTCGGGTCTGGACCCTTCTTCAGACAGATTGTAGGGGCGGTGGGTGTGAGATGGAAGAACGATGGAAGGAAGGGGGCAGGACAAAGCCTGCTGGTAATAGGTTGACACAGTTGAGGAGGGAGAGGGGGGTGTTGATAGGCAGACGGTTGGACAAAGTCAGAGATGAAAGACAGGAAGTGTGTGACAAAAATGATCGAGGACTTGCGAATTGTGTCCTGATCTTCAAACACTCTTGTCCTCAGACGGCCAAAGGTTGTGCAGGTGCACTGAAGGCGCTGGTGAATCTCACCATCAATGTCTGCCTTCCTCTGGGAAATATTACCTCAGAAATACCTTTCCAGATACTGTACACTGCCCGACCTGCTGAATGCCGACAACGTTTTCTGTTTTTTGTTGGCATTTTATGGTCAGACACACATTCCAATCACCCATTTACTGGAAAAACTTTGAAAAAATTGACGCTACCTCACTCTCCCTCCACGTTAGCTACCTTCAGCAGCGGCGGCGCAGCATTGGATTCCACCGCTGGCGTCGCTGACTTTCCAGCCGCGTGCGGCGCTGACTGGTAGGTTGATTTGTTGATTTGTAGCGGCCGATTCGGAGGCTCTGGGCCGCTGAGAGCTCCCAATTGGGCCCCACGCTGGAGTAATCTACTCTCGGCTCGGGACCCCGGCATCCACTCCCGCCGCCGACCCTCTCCCTTCATTCTCTCCTTCCCTCCCTTCCCTTCTAGCCCCCTCCCTTCTCTCCTTCCATCCCTCCTCTCTCTCTTTTCCCTTCTCTCCTTCCCCCCTTCTTTCTCTCCTTCCCTCCCTCCCTTCTTTCTCAACTTCCCTCCCTCCCTTCTCTCCTTCCTCCCTTCTCTACCTCCCTCCCTTCTCTCCTTTCCTCCCAGACACATCACGCACAGACAACTAACACACAGACAACTAACACACACACACAGCTAACACACACACATACAACTAACACACACACAACTAACACACACAACTAAGTTAGGATGGGGTAGAAGCCAGTGCCTCCCCAGCCATTGACCTCACCGCACGTCACTGACTACCTCCTCTGGCAGCTTGTTCCATAAACCCACCACCCTCTGTGTGAAAAAGTCACCCCTCGGATTCCTACTAAATCTTTTCCCCATCACCTTGAACCTATGTCTCTCTCTCTCTCTCTCTCTCTCTCTCTCTCTCTCTCTCTCTCTCTCTCTCTCTCTCTCTCTCTCTCTCTCTCTCTCTGTCTCTCTCTCTCTCCCTCTCTCTATTTTCTCACTCAGTCTCTGAAGAAGGGTTTCGGCCGAAACGTTGCCTGTTTCCTTCGCTCCATAGATGCTGCTGCACCCGCTGAGTTTCTCCAGCATTTTTGTGTACCATGGGAACGAATGGGCAGAGCTGCCCTTAACAAAGATGGCCGCCCTCCGCCTGGGATACCGGACATTAGTGCCCCTAACAAAGATGGCCGCCCTCCCCCCTGGGGTACCGGGACATTAGTGCCCCTAACAAGATGGCCGCCCTCCCCTGGGATACCGGGACATTAGTGCCCCTAACAAAGATGGCCGCCCTTCATCAACGTTGCCGACTTTGAAGAAGTTCTCCTCCTGCTAAATCTCCATCAGTTCAGTGACATTAGTGCCTGTACCAAAGATGGCCGCCCTCGTGAGCCGTGCCCGTTACAAAGATGGCCGCCCTCCGTGAGCGTGCCCGCTACAAAGATGGCCGCCCCGCCGTTTCCGGTGTCGGTGACGCCATCGGGGGAGAGGAGGAGCAGCGATGGCGGTTGGTTTTTCCCCGGAGAGCGGAGCGAGGAGGAGGAGGAGGCGCTGCACAGAAAGTACAGCAAGATGAGGAAGAAGGTGGGGTGGAGAGGGTGGGGAGAGACACGGGGAGACAGGGGGAGGAAGGTGGGGGAGAGGGAGAGAGAGAGAGAGAGAGAGAGAGAGAGAGAGAGAGAGAGAGAGAGAGAGAGAGAGAGAGAGAGTGGGAGAGTGTGAGGGGGAGAAAGAGGGAGAAGGAAGACAGGGAGAGAGAGGGAGGGAGTGTGTGTGGGGAGAGGAGAGAAAGTCAAACACACATATATAGAGGGAGAGACGTGAGGGGGAGGGGGGCAGGAGAGGAGTTAGAGGGAGT
>JAXLNO010000968.1:0-35177 GCA_038087875.1 Malacoraja senta
AATGGGATGGGCCAACTTCACATCATCTTGAGGCAGATTAAAAGGCCCAGCATAACATTTCATGCATTGTATTTGTACCGCTTCTACCCTACAAGGCCTGAGAGCTCTCATTACAACGGACAAAACCAATTAGTGTCAGAGTCATAGAGTGAAACAGTGTGGAAACAGGCCCTTTGGCCCAATTTGCCCGCACCAGCCAACAGTTGGAGATAAACACAAAGTTCTGGAGTAACTCAGTGGGTCAGGCAGCATCTCTGGAGAAATGCAAATTGTAGGAACAATACCTCATATTCGTTTGGGCAACTTATAACCCAGAGGTATAAATCTACATTTCTCTAATTTCGTTATCCTTGCATTCCTTCTCTCTCCATCCCTCCCCCACCCTAGTCGTCTTGCTAGTTTCACTGTTTTTATCCCTTCGTTATTACTTCTTCCACAGACAACAATGACCATTGTGGGCTCCACCTTTCCTTTAGCTTTGTTTAATTTAGAGATACATCGGTACCGGTTCTAATTTGTTCTGTACCTTTTCATACCTCTAGTTTCTCTCTCTTCAGACTCTCAATCTGAAGGAGGGTCTCAACCTGAAACATCACCTGTTCCTTTTCTCCCGAGATGCTGCCTGACCCCCTGAGTTACTCCTGCATGTCGTGTCTATCTCCGTAGTAAACCAGCATCTGCAGTTCCTCCCTATATTATTAGTTGGAGTTTTGTTTTCCTCCATAGAGCAAACAAGAAGGTTGATTTTCTCTGGGTTTATAATCCTCCTCATTCACTTGTTTGTTCAGAGGTTTAAACAAAAATGAGATAGAACATGCAAAGCTGCAAAGGCGATACTCTTCACTCAATGAATGCAAACAGGATCCCTGGCTTCCCCGGAAGCGTATTTCCATGTGTGTTGCCAGGATTTTATTTATTGTTTTAAAGCTCAAATGTTATTGCTTTTTTTTTTTGCTCCAATCCAACAAAGAAACTTCCACTAAGAACGTGAAAAGTTGCACAGTAAAAAGCATTTCATTTTTTCAGAAGTTTTAACTTTGGCTTTCCATGCAGCACAGTACATAGATCTTTCTCAGAGGTTCAGTTTTAAATTGCAGATAGACACAAATTGCAGGAGTAACTCAGCGGGTCAGGCGGCATCTCTGGAAAATAGGAATAGGTGACGTTTTGGGCCGAGACCCGTCTTCGGACTGAGAGCCAGACTGTGAGCAGTTTTATATTGCTTAGATATGGAAGATATCCTATCCATTTTTCCAGAAATATTGTTACTTTAGCGATACAGCATGGAAACAGGTCCCGCAACCCATCAAGTCCACGTCACCTCAACCATCGATCACCCTAGTTCTACCTTATCCTCATTTCTCATCCATGCCCTTCACACTAAGGCCAATTTACAGACCATTTACAAACCAGCACATCTCTGGGATGTGTGGAGCATGCGGAGAAAACCCACCCAGTCACAAGAAGAACGTGCAAACTCCACATAGCCAGCACCCGAGGTCAGGATCGGAACTGGGTCTCTGGCACTGTGAGACAGCGGCTCCACCAGCTGCGCCACTCTCCTGCCCTTGAGCAATTATGAAGATTATTGATGCATAATCTTGCAATTGACAAGACAATCACTATCACTAAATAGTGTTTATCAGGCCTTTGATGCTTTCCTACAGACTCCACTAAAGATATCATCCATTGAGTACTTTCATGTTCACCTTGAAGTTTTGTTTCAGTAAATAGTCTCCTGTTAGAAAGTATCACAAGAATTTGTGGCGGCGCTAACAATATATCTCAAAAAGAAAGTAACACATTTATAAAACGATGGCACATTTATAAATGAGTGAACTGTATGTCACTTAATGCTCACTTTGCATTTCAAGAAACATTGTAGCATTATATACGGTGGCTCTGGTGAGGCCACATTTAGAGTATTTTTATTAGAGAGGGTGTTCGGGTTTGGTCACCCTGTAATAGAAAAGATGTTGTTATGCTGGAAATGGTGCAGAGAGTTACGAGGATGTTGCCAGGACTCGAGGGCAGAGCTTGAACAGGCTAGGGCTATATTCCTTGCAGCGCAGGGGAATGAGAGGTGATCCCACCTGCTTGCGTTTGGCCCCTATCCCTCCCTCTAAGCCTATCCTATCCATCTACCTGTCCGGATGTCTTTTAAATGTAATTATAGTATCAGCCTCAATCACCTCCATTTACCCACCACCCTCTGTCTGAAAAAGTTGTCCTTCAGGTTCCTATTAAATCTATCCCCTCATACATGAAATCTACTGTCCTCTGGTTCTTGATTCCCCTACTCTGGGTAAAATGGCAGTTGTCCATTTCACTCCACAGATGCTGCCTGACCCGCTAGGTTCCTCCGGCAGTCTTTTTTTTACATTGCATTATTCCAACTAGAGTTGCCATTGATGTGTAAGAAGGAACTGCAGATGCTAGTTCACACTGAAGCTAGACACAAAGTGATGGAGTAACTTGGCGGGACAGACAGCATCTCTGGAGTGAAATGATGGGTGACGTTTCAGGTCGGAACCCTTCTTCAGACCGACCCTTGTTTTTTTTAAGTTTAAAAAAAAAAAAAAAATTTTTTTATTAGAAGCAGTGTACAAAAGTATAAACTGCGGCATATGACATAATACATTTATTGTACAGCTTCGATTTTAATTTTTAGCTAAGATGAAAAAGAAAAAGAGAGAAAAAGCAAGAAAGAGAGAAAATGAAAGAGAGTGAATGTGTAAGAATAGAACCCCTAGACTACCAAATAGGTGTAGTCGAAGAGTGAGTAAGTAAAATAAATGAGAAAAACGTAAAGAAATAAAAAGACAAAAACAGAAAGAAAAACAAAAAGTGACCCAAAACATAACCCATCCCTTTTCTCCAGAGATGCTGCCATATCTGTTGAGTTACTCCAGCACTTTGTGACTATCTAGAGTTGCCACTACTGGAGATCAGTAAAGGGATGTTTTGATATCAGAGTTTTTTGTGTGTTTTTCCACCAAATCATTTCCTTGCTAAATCTCTTTTGAACCTGATGTCAGAGCACCACCGAGTCATTGATTGAATAGAACAATAAACTTCAAGTTTTCATTAATGTCTTCAATCACTTACCTGTTCTCAGTGCAAATATTTATTATTCATGTATTATAAAAGCAAAGAAATTCCATCCATTTGTTAATGCTCCAACACCGACTAAAGATATCGTCCTGCAGAGCTGAGCACACCAAATGTTGATTTTTATTTCTATATTAAAGGCTGATTCGCTTGTTGCTCCAAAATTTAGTTTTAGAGCTGTGAACTTGCATGATTCCTTTAACAAAGATGCTATGCCACGCCGCAGTAATTAATCTACACCAGCACTTTGATAAGGTCGATTGTACCCTTGGGGTCTGACGGAGGGTCCCAACTCAAATCATCGGTAATAAAGAAAGCATAATCAATGCTAGCATTTATTTCAAGAGGGCTTGTATACAAAAAGAGGGATGTAATGCTGAGGCTCTATAAGGAGCTGGTAAGACCGAATTTGGAGTATTGTGATCAATTTTGGGAACCATATCTGAGGAGGGATGTGCTGGCTCTGGAGAGGGTCCAGAGGAGGTTTATGAGAATGATCCCAGGAATGAGTAGGTTAACCTATGGTGAGCGTTTGTCAGCACTGAGCCTGTACTCGCTGGAGTTTAGAAGAATGAAGGGGGAACTCATTGAAACATACAGAATAGTGCAAGGCTTGGATGGTGTGGATGTGGAGAGGATGTTTCCACAAGTGGAAGAGTTTAGGAATAGAGGTCATAGCCTCAGAATTAAAGGACGTTCTTGTAAGGAGATGAGGAGAAATTTCTTTAGTCAGAGTGTGGTGAATCTGATTAATTCTTTGCCACAGAAGGCTGTGGAGGCCAAGTCAGTGGATATTTTTAAGGCAGAAATAGATAGATTCTTGATTAGTATAGGTGACAGAGGTTATGGGGAGAAGGCAGGAGAATGAGGTTAGGAGGGAGAGATAGATCAGCCATGATTGAATGGCAGAGTAGACTTGATGGGCCGAATGGCTTAATTCTACTTCTATCACCTATGACCTTATGACCTGGCTCTATTCTCCAGAATCGCCGCCTGACACGCTGAGTTACTCCAGCACTTTGTGTCTTTTTTTTTTGTGCATGAATCAGATAGCTCCTTGGATCCATCTATCTTTTCCAATGCATATCATGATCTTGGTGTTTCTACCAAGAGGTGCGCGGCAGTAGAGTCAGACTCTGAAGAAGGGTTCTGACCTGAAACGTCACCCATCCTCTTTCTCCAGAGATGCTGCCTGACCCATTGAGTTACTCCAGCACCTTGTGCCTATCAATCCTCTTCAGTTCATTTAAAAAATAATCTCACAAAATTTCATTGTAAACAACAATGAGATTTAGTGAGGAGATGTGAAAACAAATAAATAGCTAAAAATCCACAATTTACTGTATCGGAATAATTTTCCTCTCCAGTGTACTGGAGTACAGTGTACAGTGTGAAGGTACACAAAAATGCTGGAGAAACTCAGCGGGTGCAGCAGCATCTATGGAGCGAAGGAAATAGGTAACATTTCGGGCCGAAACCCTTCTTCAGACATTGGTTCTTTAATTTCACGCAACCCTCCAACTATAAACATGTGGATTTCAAATATGTTCGAAACATTACACCTAGAAGAGATAAGACTCCTCCTGGCAGGTAAACCAGATCACTTCCACCTGACGTGGTCTGCATTTATAGAATTATTACAAATATAGGGTGCAAAGGTACCTTAAAAAAAATTGAGGTCAGGTAATGGGGGATGATAGTTGAAGAGTTGGTATGTCCCATTTACGTAATGCTCATAAAAACTATTTGTTTCTCTCTTTTTCCTCTTTCTCTTTCTCCTTCTTTTCTAGGGTCTATTTCTTAACTCTTTTTCTTTTGTTTTTAATTTTGTTCTTATAGGGTCTTCGTTCTTTCTTGTTGTCACATTTTCTACACTCTCACTTTTTCCTTCACTTTCTTCTTTCTTTCAATCTTATCCTTTCCTTTTACTTGTGTAAAAAACAAACGGAGTACATTAATTGTAAGAAGACATAAGTGACGAGTACTAATGTATGTGGTTGTAATGTACTTCTAATAAATAAAAAATAAAAAATAAAAAATTTCACGCAACCCATAGATTCCCTCTCTCTCCACCCCTCCCCTTTACTGTTTGTATCCTTTTGTTATCACCTCTTCCACAGCTAACAATGGACCATTGTGGTCTCCACCTTTCCTTGGTCCTTCATCGGTGCCGGCTTCGATTCGTTCGGCACCTTTACATACCTCTAGTTTCCCTCTCCCCTGGCTCTCAGTCTGAGGAGGGGTCTCGACTCGAAATGCCACCTATTCCTTTTCTTCAGAGATGCTTCCTGACCCGCTGAGTTACTCCACCATTTTGTGTCTGTCCACGGTGCAAACCAGCGTCTGCAGTTCCTTCCAACATAGAGAACTATACAGTGTGGATACAAGGAACTGCAGATACTGGTTTATAACAAAAATACATAAAATGCGGGCGTAACTCAGCGGGTCAGGCAACATCTCTGGAGAGCATAGAAACATAGAAAATAGGTGCAGGAGGAGGCCATTTGTCCCTTCGAGCCTGCACCGCCATTCATTGTGATCATGGCTGATCATCCACAATCAGTAACCCGTGCCTGCCTTCTCCCCATATCCCTTGATTCCGCTACCCCCTGGAGCTCTATCTAACTCATGGGTGGCGACATTGCAGGCCGGACCCATCCACAGTACAGACACAGGCAATTCAAGTGTAGCAATAAAAGTTAACCAGACTAAGTGGGACCCGTTGGGTCCCAGCATCACATGGGAGGGCAGGTCCCCCAACGCAATATTCCACCTCTCCACCAATTGCAATATTGGTGCACAGTGGGGGGGGGGGGCTTTCTGGAGTGCTAGTATGGGTGTTGTGGGCTGAAGGGACTGGTTTCCAGAGGGCTAGTATGGACATTGTGGGCCGAATGGATTCTTGGGCTGGCGGCTCAGTCACTCAAGCCTGTTGTGCTGACAGCTCACTCACGGCTGGTGGGCTGGCAGTTGACTCACGGTTATTCCTTGAAATTCCATTTCAAGCAGGGTGCAAGGCCACCAAATTCAAGTGCAGTTTCATACCATTTCAAGCAGGGTGCAAGGCCACTAAAGACAGCGAGTCTTGACCTCTCCCTCCTCCATCTTGCAGAGACTGAGCCACGCCCACACTTCTGGGTTTTATAGTCCCTCCCCCCCTCCCACCAGAAGGGGCGTGGCCTTCATGGCGTGATTGACAGGAGGGAGAATCTCAATATCTTTTAAACACTAATAACTATTTTATTTTTCATCGATGGGAAAAGTCCTCGGCACCTGAAGAGTGGAAGGGGACTCTGAGTAAGATGGCCAAAAATCACAGCCGTACGTGGTAGCGTTTTTTCTAAAATCAATATAAAACGCAAACAGGAAGTGGTCAAGATTAGACTTTTAATTATATAGAAGGCAAGGCAACTTTAATTAGGCAAGGCAACTTTAATTAGGCAAGGCAACTTTAATTAGGCAAGGCAACTTTAATTAGGCAACACAGCTTTAGCATTTCCAAACCAAAGGCAACACAGCTTTAGCATTTCCAAACCAAAGGCAACACAGCTTTAGCATTTCCAAACCAAAGGCAACACAGCTTTAGCATTTCCAAACCAA
Source organism: Malacoraja senta (assembly GCA_038087875.1). Classification (NCBI taxonomy): domain Eukaryota; kingdom Metazoa; phylum Chordata; class Chondrichthyes; order Rajiformes; family Rajidae; genus Malacoraja; species Malacoraja senta. Next base: position 6,712 of record JAXLNO010000968.1, read on the forward strand.
AGGTAACACAGCTTTAGCATTTCCAAACCAAAGACAGCACAGCTTTAGCATTTCCAAACTATATTTTCAAACCACATTTAGGGCTATGACAGGTCAGTAAAACCACTCACAGTTTAGTAGACATGTGTTCAGTGTTATTCACAGCTCAGACTGAGAGACGTGACCCTCTCGCACCCTCATCTTGCAGAGACTGACTGAGGCACTCAACACTTCCGGGTTTTATAGTCCCTCTGGAAGGGGAGTGGCCTTCAGGAGAGAATCTCAACATTTTAAAAACACTAATAACTCTTTTATTTTTCATCGATGGGAAAAATCCTCTTGTCCTGCGCAGCGGAGGGGGACTCGGAATAAGATGACCAAAAATCAAAGCCATAAGTGGCAGCGTTTTTTCTAAAATCAATATACAGAACAACAGGAAGTGGTCAAGATCAGACTTTTAGTAATATAGATAATGAACAAAATTTATGAATCATACAGTGAATTCCTTCTTCATTCTGGTGAATATATTGACTATCAACAAAGGATTTTTATGGATTCATTGACAAATTATGTCCATATTCCCAGGATGTCTTTATTGCATTATTACCAGCTATGATGTACACTTGAATACCAGCTGTGCCACACTTTGCAAAGCTTTAACTTAGTTTCAAGTTTGTTCAAATAGTGAAAATTATCGAAAGTATTTCTTTATGCACTGCAATAAGGAAGAACATATTGTTCCCTTGAGTCAGTAAGAACAGTTAATAACTCTGGCACACGATAAATCAGAAGAAAAGAGAACAATAATTCCCATGAGCTGGTTAGTTTTGCATTAGTCGTCTAGCTCACTCAAGGAAAATGGAAATAAGAAATTCTCTCCAGCTACCATACAGAAAAATGTGCTCAGCAATTGAACTGTACAGTGCTGTGTCTTTTTTTTCAACAAACGTTATTGAATTTTGAGTATATAGTTTACTATAGTTTAGTTTAAAGAAACAGTGCGGAAACAGGCCCTTCGGCCCACCGAGTCTGCACTGACCAGCAATCCCCGCACATTAACACTACCCTGCACACACTAGGGACAATTTTACATTTACACCAAGCTAAGTAACCTACAAACTTGTACGTCTTTGGAGTGTGGGAGGAAACTGAAGTTCTCGGAGAAAACCCCACATGTAGGTCAAGTGGAGAACGTACAAACTCCGCACTGACAACAACCCGTAGTCAGGATCAAACAGGTCTCTGGCACTGTAAGGCAGTAGCTCTAACGCTACGCCACTGTGCCGCCCTTATTATATGTGTAAATCACAAAACTGTGGCCACTCTGAACAGTTTGCAGGATTTGCCCTACTGGTGGCAATTCATACTGATACACCTCCGATGTTTGCTGCATAGGGTGTGTATGGAGTAACATCTTTATTGTTTGGAGCAGTGAATGCTGAAGCTGGGTCATATTTTACGAGTATGGAAGTTGGTAGGTCATGTTGCAGTTCTTTAAGACGTTCGTGAGGCCGCATTTAGCGTATTGTGTTCAGCTCTGGGCACAATGTTATACTGTATGTTAATATTGCTTTCGAGATGGCGCCCAACCCAGGCGACTATTTGCGTGCCAGCCACAATAGCAGATCTACAATCACATATTACAATTGCTCCACACTTATAAATCTCTACTCCCACAGCAGCATTTATTCCCTTAACATGTATCTATACACTGTAAATTAGATTAGATTAGATTAGATTTTATTCTTGTCATTTGAACCTCAAAGAGGCTCAAACGAAACTCCGTTTCCACAGCCATACAAACAAAACAATTCCTACACGACACACAAACAATTCAATTTACAGAAAAACATCCATCACAGTGAATCTCCTCCTCACTGTGACGGAAGGCAAAGTCTTTTCTCTCCCCTGCACCATTTTTCTCCCGATGTTGAAGCCCCAGGCGGGCAATGTTAAGTCCCACGGCCGTTGAGGCCGCGTCGGGCGGTGTACTGCCTCGCTCCGGGCCCAAAAGTCACAAAGTTGGAGCCCCCGACGGGCGCTGGAATGTCCCGCGGCCATTAAAGCCGCGCCGGGCGATTTACGGCCCCGCTCCGGGTCCTTCCAACCCCTCGACACGGGCGGGAGAAGTTGCGTTGCGGGAGCTCTGGAAAGCGGTCTCTCACCCGGACCCGCGAGCTCCCGATATCACTGTCCACCGGTCTGCAGCTTGGGCTCCGGAGTCGGGCCGCAGCAGCGAGCCACCACCGCTCCCCACGCTCCGAGGACGGCCAGCCCCACGAAGGTAAGTCCGCAGCTCCGCAGGCTCCGCGACTGGAGCCCCCAGGTCGTCCCGGTCGGAGGCCGCTCCACGGAGCTAGGCCCCAACGACAACGGAGACCCGACAGGGAAAAAGTCGGGTCTCCCGTACAGGGAAGAGATTTTTAAAAGTTTCCCCTCCCCGCCCCCCACATATACACAGTTAAAAACAGTATTAAAAAACCCACAAACAACTACATTTAACGAGACAAAAATAAAAAAAGACAAACGGACTGCAGTGGAGCCGCTGCCGTTAGGCGCCGTCACACCCAGTGGCTTGATTGTAATCATGTATTGTCTTTCCGCTGACTGGATCACACGCAACATAGCTTTTTGCTGTACCTCGGTACACGTGACAATAAATGAAACTGAACTAAACTATAGGAAAGATGTTTGTTAAGTTGGAAAGTGTGCAGAAAAGATTTATGAAGATGTTACCAGGACTCGAGGGTCTGAGCTATAGGGAACGGTTGAGCAGGCTGGGACTCTATTCCCTGGAGCGCCATAATTTTTTCACAGAAAGGGTGGTGAGTGTAAGGAATGAGCTGCCGGAGGAGTTAGTTGAGGCAGGGTTATCGCAACCATTAAGAAGCAATTAGACAGGTACGTGGATAAGACAGGTTTAGAGGGATATGAGCCAAATGCCGGCAAGTGGGACTAGTGTAGTTGGGATATGTTGGTCGGTGTGGGCAAGTTGGGCTGATGGGCCTGTTTCCACACTGTATCACTCTATGACCTACGGTCACTCACTGACAAGCATTTGATTCCTTGCACCTCAACCACTTAACACTTAACTTGCAATCTGCTTTAGTGGATTTTGGGGTTGGATGCATATGTAGAAGGCTACTGAAAGGTGTCGGGTGGGGGTGGGGGGGGGCATGAGAGGTGGATGGGGGTGTGGGGCCTTGCATCAGCTTCACTGCCATTTCCCAATGTTACCATGGCAACGTCCTTAGTGATCCCACTGAGTGTTATGGACAGACATTGAAAACAGACAAGGCAGGAAGTCGGGCCTGTGTCCAAAGACTCTGTCCCATGGGAGTAATGAGGAAGTCATGCTCCAATCTCCAACTCTCTCTAGAAACTAAGATTATTTTTTAAATCAGTGACGGCACACTTATGTTCATGCACATCTCCATCTTGTATCCATGCAATCTGCCTATTTAGACCCTTTAGACGTTAGATTTTAGAGATACAGCGCGGAAACAGGCCCTTCGGCCTACCGAGTCTGTACCGCCCAGTGATTATCCCCTACATTAGCACCATCCTACACGCACTAGGGAAAATTTACAATCTTTACCAAAGCCAATTATTAATCGATATACCTGTACTTCTTTGGAGTGTTGGAGCTAAACCAGAGCACCCGGAGGAAACCAACGCGGTCACATGGAGAACGTGCACATTCCAAACAGACAGCATCCGTAGTCAGGATTGAACATGGGTCCCTGGTGCTGTAAAGCAACAACTCTAACGCTGTGCCATTGTGCCACCCCTAACATCAAGTACACTATAATCCCGGCCTGTCCGTTTATTGCATACCACAAAGCAGGGGGGTTGGCTGCAACTCTTTAAGCAGAGAAAGCAGAGAACTGCAACATACATTTTCAGAAGTGTTGTGGTTTAGTGGGAAGACCCTATGAAGTTTGCAGTCCTGATATCAATGAATTCAGGAAAGGGTCAGTCAATGCCCACTATTGACCCAGTAATCATTGTAAAACATGCATTAACAAGGTAAAAGCTGTGTTGGGAGTTCAAAACGCATATATTTTGAAACGACCAAAATCAAATGCTACATTTAAATAGCAAAAGCTTAAATAGGAACAAAGAGTGAATGATTAACACAATGTTAAACTAGAAGCCGTGCTAAACAGATCTATTTACTGCACACAAAGCGCTGGAGAAACTCAGTGGGTCTGGCATCATCTCTGGAGAACATGGATAGGTGGTGTTTCGGGTCGGGATACTTCTTCAGACTGAGTAAGCAATGTTGCAGAGGCAAAAGTAAGCAGACTAGACAGATGAGAAGAATACTTGTGGAGTATTCAATTGCCATATCAACTGCTCAGACATTAACTGAAGGAAACCATTCCTAAAATTAAAAATTGTGTCTTGTCAGTAAAACCGGAGGCTGCAAATCTGAAGAAAAAAGGGAAATACTGTATTCATGGATTGGCAATAAATAGATAAACATACTGATTTTATTTTTTTGTTAGTATATCTGGTTCATTAGAACTGGATGTAAATTATGGCTTTTAAATCACAGGAATTTTCCTAGGCCACTGAAGCCCTTGCATCACAGAATATTTCCCTTGCTCTGTAACCAAGTCTGGCCCCAACAGATACAGCATTGATATTGAACATGACATGAGGGTGGAATCAGAGTGCTGCCATTTGAACTGATACATAGATGTAAGTAAGTAAGTAAGTAAGTAAGTTTATTGGCCAAGTATTTACATACAAGGAATTTGCCTTGGTGCTCCGCCCACAAGTAACAACATGACATACAGAGACAGTTACGAATGACTCAGAAAACACTAAACATTAATAATAATAAAACATTAATGATAAAACACCATTGATCAAGCATTTGAACCAATGTCAAGGTCTTCTCGCAGAAAATGGTAGTGGCAAGTGCCAAGAGTTAAGATAAGTAAAGAAATAAGGTTAAAAGGCTTTCCCAGTTTTGCCTATTTTAACATTGGAGGTATGTTATAGTATTGTAAGTGGCCAATCTAAAGAGGTTGGAAACATGTTAAATAAAATCACTGGGGTCCATTCTACCACGGGGTAAATATTTTTATTTAAGTTTAGTTTATTGTCACATGTACCACAGTGAAAAGCTTTTGTTGCGTGCTATCCAATCAACCTACAAACCTGTACATCTTTGGAGTGTGGGAGGAAACTGAAGATCTTGGAGAAAACCCACGTAGTCACGGGGAGAACGTGCAAACTCTGTACAGACAATATCTGTAGTCAGGAACAAACCCGGGTCTCCGGCACTGCAATCAATGTGGGACAAGATGGCGGAGCAGGCAAGCATTAGAGTCATACAATATGACAACAGGCCCTTTGGCCCAACTTGCCCACGATGACCAAGATGCTCCATTTAGGCTAGTCTCATGTACCCGTGTTTTCCCAATATCCCTCTAAACCATTCTTATCCATGACCTTGTCCAAATGCCTTTGAAATGTTGTTATTGTATCTGCCTCATCTACTTCCTCTGAAAGATCATTCCATATACCCTCTGTGTGAAAAAGTTGCCCCTCAGGATCCTACCTTTCGCCTCTCACCTTAAAGTTATGTCCTTTCGTTCTTGATTCTCCTGCTCTGGGTAAAATACTATGTCCATTCACCCTATCTACTCCCCCCATGAAGAAAGTGTTGAGGAAAGATGTACATCAAACCGCTATGTAGCTTTAACTACTAACTAATTCAATCTATTTATTCATCCACAATGTAACACTAAATCAAAACTTCTTTGCAGTTTTATTGGATTTCGTTTCCACAAAATATAAATATCAATAAAACACAGTTGTGGCATTGTTATGACAATAAAACACTGGAAACCAAGGAAAATTCAAATGATCTTTCAGGATAATGAAAACAATACGAATGGGTTTGCATTTGAAGTTTTTGAAAACTCATATATAACTTTTTTCAACAAGAACCCAGGCTGCACATAATCATTACATGTTCATAAATCAGATCATAAGATATAAGAGCAGAAATGGGCCATTCAGCCTGCTCTTCCATTCGATCATTGCTGATCTGATTTTCCTCTCAACCCCATTCTCCTGCCTTCTCCCCGTGATCTTTTACTCCATGGTAAATGGTAATCTATCAGCACGAAATGAAGCTAGGGAGAAGTTGCCTGAGGGTAAATTATGCTCACTATTAAAGTTATTTGCAAAATATCTGACCTGTGTTTGTCTTAATTAAAATTCATATCATAAAAGAGTGTCATTATCAATAATCAACAGCCAATAGTGTTTTATATTGTCACACATGTTAATTATTAACAGAGTGAAATTATTTCCTTACAAACCGTCCTGTAGAGTATCATACCATACCCCCGATCCCCGATTAGCAAGTGCACAGGAATAATCTACTGAGATGCACGCAGAAGGCGCCATGTTTTGTGGCCATGTTCAACGTCTACATTCCTCAATTAGGAGCGGTGTCTGTAGCAGACAAGTCCCAGACTGTTGCTGGCCTCCAGCCGTCCCAACTGCCAGTGTGACATAAAATGTTTACAGCACGCTTCTTGAAGAACTAGCTTCAATACTTCAAGGATTGTATCCTTGTCTTAACGGCAGAAAGGGGCGACACAGCGATAGAGTTGCTGCCTTACAGCGCTTGCAGTGCCAGAGACCCGGGTACGATCCCGACTACGGGTGCAGTCTGTACGGAGTTTGTACGTTCTCCCCATGACCGCGTGGGTTTTCTCCAAGATCTTCAGTTACCTCCCACACGCCAAAGAAGTACATTTTTGTAGATGAATGGCTTTGTATAAATGTAAAAATTGTCCCTAATGTGTGTAGAATAGTATTAATGTGCAGGGATCGCTGGTCTTTGCGGACTTGGTGGGCCGAAGGGCCTGTTTCTGCGCTGTATCTCTGAACTAAACTAAACTACGATACCCAAAGGATGTTTTTCCCCACAGCTGAAGGCAGTACATTCATCACCGTCACTACCTCGTCCATTCGGAGCTGGTTCCCCATAGGCTCATGATGGATCTCCTAGAGAGAGTTACATATAGCTCTTAGGGCTAACAGAAACAAGGGATATGGGGAAGAAGCAGGAACGGGTTACTGATGTTGGATGATCAGCCATGATCATATTGAATGGCGGCTGGCTCGAAGGGCCGAATGGCCTACTCCTGGACCTATTTTCTATGAGATGATGGTCAACTGTTTGATAGAACGGGCCAGATGGAAAGACTCAGCATTCAGAGACATTGTTCATAGATTAGTTCATGATACTTGGAACAATGCCAGCATCAATCTTTTCCGTCACTGCACAGATATGGCTCAAGTAATTGAACTTCCTCAACTCTACCTCTTACCTTCATTTTTGCCACTACTTTACTTTTGATTTTCTTGAGCCTTTTTTTCTGGAAGCTGATTTCCTCATGGAATTTTCTAGACTCAATTTGCTTCCATGTAAATCTATATTTAAATGTAAGTCTCTTGAGAGTGAGATTATACCTTTGGATTATACTGCAATCATTTTACTACAGTCTCGTTAGAATCAATTGGGTGATTATCAGTGTGAACTTGTAGTTTCAGCGATTTTTTTTTGACACGGATTCACTTCATCCAAAACAGGCCCTGCTGACGTTACACAGCAGCCTCGCGACATTACCCCGATACTGGCCTGAAACCAGGAGCTTCTACTGTTCATGAAGGTTTCTGAATGCTCCCTAAATGCTATTTATTTTTCTTGGCACACAGACCCTACTAATTCGATAAAAGTTTTGTTTAATAGGCCTCTAATGGCACTTCAACATTTCACTGGTCTACCTCCCTGGGCTTTTAAAAAAAGTTATGACTTAAGGAGCGGCACAGTGGCGAAGAAATAAGAATTACTGCCTTACAGAGCGAGAGACCCAGGTTCGATCCTGACTACGGGTGCCGTTGATACGGAGTTTGTACATTCTCCCTGTAACAGCGTGGGTTTTCTCCAGGTGCTCTGGTTTCCTATGACACTTCAAAGACGTGCAGGTTTGTAGGTTAATTGGCTTCTGTAAAGATTGCAAATTGTCCCTATTTTTTGCACAAAGGAATTTCTTGTGAAGAAGAAAATGATAATATGCAACAAAGATGTTATTAGCTCTGAATCGAATATATTGTGTAAGACACAGGGATAACTCTCCTGCCTGATTTGGAAAGGTACTGGGGACTTTCGTTTTTCAACCCCACAAGAGACCAGAAGCGCCTCCATTCAACGTCACATCCAAAGATAGGGCTAGTTCAGTTGGGCAGTCTACACTTAGGGTAGCAGAGTGGAGCAACTGATAGAGCTGTTGCCTCACAGTACCAGAGAACTGGGTTGGATCCTGAACTAGAGCGATGGCCGTGTGGAGTTTACACGTCCTCCCTGTGACCTTGGTTTCCACCCGTATCTCAAAGACCTGCGGGTCTGCAGAATAATTGGCCTCTGTAAATTGCCCCTCTTATGCAGGGAATGAATGAGAAAGTGGGGTTACACAGAACTAATGTGAACGGGTAATCTATGGACGGCGTGAACTCGGTGGGCCAGAGGGCCCGTTTCCATGCTGTATCTCTAAACTAGTCAAGTCAAGTCAAGTCACATTTATTTATATAGCACATTTAAAAAACAACTCTCGTTGGCCAAAGTGCTTTACATTTGTTATAAGAATAGCACAAACAAAACAAACTACATACATATATACATGTAGCCCTCACTCAGAGGACATCAGGAAAGGCTTGGGAGTATAGATAAGTTTTAGTCTTGACTTAAAAGAGTCGATGGATGGGGCAGTTCTGATGGGAAAGGGGATGCTGTTCCACAGTCTAGGACAAGATATTTGGCAGCATCTTAGGTCACATCAAAACACTCGCCTGGATGATCCAGAGATCAATTAATTTTTTTACTCATCCTGGCAATTTTGAGATCAACTGTCATGGGATTCGTGCTCTCATAGTCACTTAACCAGGGACCTCCGACTGGGCACTAAATGGTATTTAGCGAGTGAGAACTTCATTAAATCTGAAGATGGACACAAAAAGCTGGAGTAACTCAGCCGGTCAGTCAGCATTTCTGGGGAAAAGAAATAGGTGACGCTTTGGGTTGAGACCCATCTTCAGACTGAGAGTCAGGGGAAATGGGAAATGAGAGATGTAGTGGGTGGTGATGTAGAGAGTTGCAGAACAAATGAGTGAAAGATATGCAAAAAAGTACCGATGATAAAGGAAACAGGCCATTGTTAGATGCGGCCTAGGTGAAAACGAGTATAGACTATGAGACTCAACGAGACGACTTTGAAGCTGATACGACTTGGGTGGGGGAGGGATGGAGAGAGGGGGGGATGCAAGGGTCACTTGAAGTGGAGAAAGCAATATTCATACATGAATATGGACAAGCTGTATTCTTAAGATCAAATAATTTGATTGGCAAGCGATATTCTTAGATTCAAATAATTTTATTCCAACTCGGCAATAAATATTTACAAATATTTTTACAGATTAACCAAATATTTACAAATTAATTTATCGGTTATTTTAAAGTATGTAGAATCCAACGCCAGTTTTATCTGGAAGATTTTACAGTTTTCAAGTGTTTCCAGACTATCAGTAAGAGCTTGTAAGCATTGTGAAGATTGGCGCCTTGAACTTTACCCTGGAACAGGGCAGATCTTTGATGCGTCAGAGGAAGCCTTGCAGATGATATAGACAAGAAGTGTTGGTGTAACTCAGCGGGTCAGACGGCATCTCTGGAGAAAATGGACAGGCGACGTTTCGGGTGGAGACCCTTCTTCAGACTGATTGTTGGGGGGGGGGGGGGGGGGGACTGGAAGCACGAAACGACGAGGACAAATCAGAGCCGCAACAGATTACACCAGATTGTTGGCTTAGGGATGATGTTTTGATTTTCTTGTTTATATATATTTTTTAATTTGAAAACAACATATCTGCAGATTAAATATAAAATATTAGCGATCCTTTAAACAGCAGCTCTCTGGCTGACTTATATTTGAACATTTAATATGTATATCATACACCTTATAAACATTGCCACACGTGGTGCAAATTTGTCGTTGGGTCACTGAGTTGCAGAATCATCTTGCAAGTTCTTTAGATTTTGCTCTTGTCCGTTGGGAGGTGCTGAATTATTCAAGCAACGGGCGTAAGATAGGAAGAATATGTTCAGCGTTGCCCCTGTCATGGGCTTTCTCTCGGTTTAATAAGGGGTTTCAGCCGGCGGGCGAGAGATGCCGTGGGCGAGAGGCTCACTTCCAACCAGCGCCTCTTCTTCCACGTTGAGTTGGTCATCTAGAGCTGCCTCTGATTCCACGCTGTTCTCCAAGGAGCACACGGCGCAGGACAGTGCGGGCACCACGCTCTCCGACAAGCTGCTGAACACGAAGGGGATATGCACCGACTTCAGCCCGGCCCACTCACCCCTGTGGTTGTACAGAAACAGCGTGTCGTCTTTCCGATGGCGCTTCTTCGACTTGATGTAACACAGCACTATTCCCAGGAAGAAAATTCCATAGAAAGACATGACTATTAAGATGTACAGATACTCGCTGTCTTGTGAGTCACTCGCAGCCTTCGCTGTCTGAGTGCGTATTTCGGCTAAGTTGGTCTCATTGGAATTGTACATCTTTAAGTTGACAGACTTCAGGAAAAAAAAAAACCTAGTGCAGAGACAATTAACAAAGATATCAGAACTACTCAGAAGTAAACTGTGCCTCGTGTTTCTTTGAATAACACCATGGCAACATTAAAACGACTGAACTATTTTACATTTTGCTTTAATCTAAAAAAGAGTACATTAAACAGTGCATCGTGTTTGTTTAAATTAAACGATGACAACTTTTAGACTGAAAGAACCAACTTGCATTTTACTATATACCAAAAAATAGTTAATTGAACTGTGCGTCGTGTTTCTTTAATGAAAACTATAACATTAATGAAATAACTAATTTACATTTTGTTATGATCCAAAAATAGTAAATTAAAACTGCGCCATGTTTCTTTAAAGAAAACCATTACACAATTAAAACGGATGAATTAACTAATTTGCATTATACTATAATGCAAAAAAAAAGTTATTTATTTTGTAATGTTTACCAGCGTGCCGTTTAGGATTTGTAGCAAATGTAACCCAACCCACCGATTAAAAAAAAAAAAAATTGTAATGCAGAACTTTACTCACTTTAAAAGTGTGCCAATGATGAACTGATGGGGCTCAGCTTGGAGCAGCTACATGTGTAGCGATTCTATTCCGTTCATTATCCATACAGCCGACAGGCCTTTATATAGATTCCACGGAGCACCATCACGTGTCGAGGGATGTTAACTTTGAGATGAGGGATCTGGATTCATTTTACTGTTAGATGTCGGGCGAAACGAACGTTTGACCTAAGCAGGGAAAATTGGCAGCAAACTCACTCCAGTGACGCGTGCACTCTGCTCTTAAACAGAGTTCACCAGGAAAAAAAACCCAGAGCAGTCAATGGACAAACGTGTTGAACTTCATTTTCTGCCCCCCCTCCCCCTGCCCCCCGCCGCGATGAATTGCCACTGGTCTGAAATTCTCAATTCAGCCCAGTAGTGCAGCTGGTAGAGCTGCTGCCTCACACAGCGCCAGTGAACCAGGTTCGATCTGACCTCGGGTGCTGTCTGTGTGGAGTTCGCACTTGTGAACTTTTGATTCTTATGACTGTGTGTGTGTTTCCCTCGAGTGCTCCGATTTCCTCTCATGTTCCAAGGACGTGCGGGTTTGTAGGTGAATTGGCCTCTGTAAATTGCCCCTAGCGTGTAATGGAATAACTAGTGTGAATTGGGTAGTCTGATCAATGTTCGGCGTTCAATTACGCTGGGCCGAAGGGTCTGTTTTCATGCTGTATCTAAACCGAACAGGCGTGGACGGATGATCCATGGTCGGCATAGGCCTGTTCACATGTTGCGTCCTTGCTTCTTGAGGATGTACATTTTTAAGACAGTGATAAAAGTGGGAATCCCGGCCCGTTAATCTACACCACTTAAGTCTATGTTTCGGGCTGTTTCTCATGGCGGATAGAGTACTTTTGAGCTATTTATTAACAAAAACAAAACAATTAGAATTTTCTGGCATAGAAAATGATTCCATATTTGAAGGTCAAACATCGTAAGAAAGGACCCCCCCCCCCTCCCTCCCAGTCTCTCTCGCCACTGTGCATGTTGCGAGTTTACTCGAAACAGGCAGCAACTGTGACAATGACATTGAAGGAGAGGATGTAGGGGGTGGGGAGGAAAGCATCGCTCTAAAATACAGATGTCGAAGCTCATGGGAAAATGTTGTAAGAGTGCGTTCACATGTCACGTCGTTCCTGAAACAGTTGCTGCTGTTGCACTGATACGCTGTATATCATCAAGGTCTTGTTATTAATCCAGAGGCTGTTGCTTGTAAACTCAATCTTGGTCCAGGGACAGACACGTAAATAAACTTAAATTTCTAATTGGTCCCCGCTGTGTCTCACGGGGTGAACCACACGTTTGCATTAAAGCTTTTGCGTGTCTTGGGGAGGAGGAAGGGGGGGGGGGGGTGGTGAGTGTGCATTTTCACTTGGCCAATGGTCTGCTACGGGAATTAATTATTTGCTTGCTGGCGTTCATAAAAACACGATTGTACATGATGAATTGAACAAAAGATAGAAAATGTTGTAATATCACCCTATTTCATTACAAACCATTTGGCCCATCGAGCTCAGTGCTATCCACATTATCTGTAATCTTTTTGCCCATAAAAACCTCACCGATTCACCTATCTTCACCAGTCAATCTACATTAGCCAACTAATTTAGCAAGCACCTCTTTGAGATGTGGGAGGGAATCAGAATAGCAAACTCCACATCCAAGGAGCACCGGAGTTCAGGTTGCTACAGCTGTGACGGCTGCATCATTACCTTACCATTCAAAGTAAATGAGGCTGATGAAGGGTCTTGACCCGAAACATCACCTTTTCCTTCGCTGCAGAGATGCTGCCTGACCAGCTGAGTTATGCCAGCATCTTCAGTGTAAACCAGCATCTTCAGTGTAAACCAGCATCTGCAGTTCCCACATGAAGCTGACATTAATCTGATCTCATCTCTCTCCCATGGCCTACACTCAGGCTTGGCGCTCTGTCTCGAACAGAAAGTCGACTATTCCTTTCATTCCAAAGATGGTGCTTGACCCAGCAAGAACTAAACTTGACATTTATAAATGTTGGTTTTGTGACAACCTTTCCTTCACAGCAGGTGTTTTCTCACAGATTTCAGCGGTCGATGCTGGATAGTTATGGGAATATCACACAAGCTGAAGAGCTGTCGCACATAAGGTCAGTGGTGGCAATTTTAAAAGTGCAAGCTTTTTAATCGTTATCCAGTTGCAACTGAGGAATATCAACAAGTCAGAATTTAACTAACCAAAATCATAGTGGAAATCACAAATTACAATTTTATTTTGTAACTGAAAACATATCCAAATACAAATAAATAACTGAATATATTTTGTAACCAAGGTTCACACAGATCTTTGCAGGAAGTCCAATGAAAATGTCCAGACTTTTGTCTTGAAATTCATTACATTAAATACTAAGATTGCTGTACAATTGACTAAGTGGAAGAAAAGGGAACTTTCACCAAATTTACAGTCCTATAGGTATTTACAGATAGAAATTACCATTAAATACCAACAAGATTTAATGCAGATTCCACACTAGAATTCCTTAAAATGAACAGTAGTCAAAGAGCAAAGTTTCACCATCCACTCAGTTTATACAAGTGTGTGCACCTTTATCTTATGTACATTTTAACCCTCTTTTCCCATTCTTCACATTTACATTTAGAAAGTTTCTATTAACCATGCATAAAACATAACAAAAGCTTATTCACATGAAACAAACAAGTTCAAATGCATTCCCATAAAATGAGACACCGTGAAAATGAGCAACTTACAACAGTGTTAATCATTACTGTACTGTGCTACTGAATCACCGCTCTTAGGAAAAATAGTAACTTGGATTCATTTTCAAAAGTTGTCCTGCCCCCTTTCTCTCCCCTCTCCCAACTCATTGTGAACATGATTGCTTTTGTTTAAAAACGTTCACAATTTTTTTTCAATAAATCAATTGACATGCATTCCAAATTCTACTCATTTAACTACATTTGGCGCAAACATACTAATCGGTCATTGAAACTACAACTGATAGCCAGTAGAAAATTAACTTAAAGCAGTTTTCTTAACAGTAACCAATATCTGAGAACCAAAAAAGTCAAACATCAGCAAGAGACGGAAAGATTAAAATCTGTGCATTATTTTCAGGGCTCTGTTTTTCTGCAAGTATTGTTCTCACTGTGAAAGTAGCTGTCGATACCATGTGTGTCAATCACAAAAGTCATCTCACAGCTGCAATTAAGCTTATCGCTCACACAAGTCACAAGCATGAAAATAGTGAATTCAGGAAAATGAAGGATAAAATCCACGGTATTTTATTAATCTGTCTTATGCATGTTGATATTTCAGCATGTCTATTTTAAAGCTGCAATATCTCAATTCTGCAAACAAAGATTAAAGTCTTAGGAAAACAAGGATCTTTTATTGTTCAAGAACAATAATTCAAAACCTGTCTAAACAACTTCTTAAACGCCACTTTGGTTCTTGCCAATTTTAAGGTGGTGATGCAAAACACAAAATGTCTATGTTGAATACACTGGATGCTTTAAGGGACACCATTTCTCTTCCAAGAGTTAGTAACTTTTAGTTCCTACTTACATTAACGCATCGGACATCTTCGAAAATATGAAGGAAACATTATGAGCATTGTGTAAACCTCTCCTGACACATGAGTAACAACTGTTCTGAATCTGTAAGTGGAGGTTTTTGTACCGTCAGTCAACAATATGAATTACAGAATGCATTTCCATTGTAGTGTTTTTACATTCAGCTGCCCAAGCTTTACTAAAATGCAAAACTAACTGGAATTTCAGAGGCAGTTCAACAGCATAATTTTACATACAGCAGTTTTTTTTTGTTTTCCTCATTAACACTTTACCACCAACCTACCAAGAGAACAAGTACATAACACAAAAAGGCAAAAAATGGGTTTAAAAGTAAAAGATTCGTAAACTTGCAGATGTCGCAGAGGTCAGTGCTTACTTGGCTTTTCCTCAAGATCAATTCTTCCCCCCCACCCACCCCCTCATTCTTTCCTACTTACAGACTTATCCAAGAGGACACAGCCCATGCATGGAATTTGACAGTGAGTGCAGGCAGTATTTTTGAACAATTTAGATGGCATCGCAGACGAGCTCAATCATGAGCTCAGCTGAGAACCACATGAACATTTCCAACTGGAATGATTAGTTAACACTAGGGGTTTATAACCATGGCCAATTTTCTTTCCCAGTTGCACAAACTATTACCTTAACTAGTTAGAAAGCAGGGAGTGAACCCGGGATTCGGTTGATATTTTGATGCTCAGCTAGACACTGGCTAAACATTTACTGAACCATTAAGTTGCCTACCAATGGTACTACTCTGGATTTCTTAAGACCTCTTTGACCAAGCAATCCCTGCACTGATTAAAACCCCGCTTAATCAAACATTGCACAAGTGTATAATAAATAAACTATACGTTTCCACAATTTTGAGAGAACATGACTATTAGCCGCTCATGAGATCATGTAGTTATGGTTGTTCTCGTAAATCATTTATCAAATGACATTTAATTTATATATGACCACAAAAAGAAACAAGTTACTTTTGCTTCAAATGGTTTAGTAATCCTGACTGGAATAAATGTTAATACCTATAATCAAAGAATACTACAGGGTAACTTGTTTTATAATGTGATACTCTTTCAGATTAATTAATCCTATGGCTTTAGATTTGAAAACATTGTTGTGTTTTGATCTGTTATTATTATGTTTCAAGGTCATTCCTATATATTCGAGTTGGGTGGATTGCGGGTATTATTTTCCTCCGTACATTCGTTCAATGTCTGCCAGATAATGGCTTTTGAGTTCCTTCCGTTTCAGTTTGAAGGCATCTGTGACCAGACCCGTCTCTGGAGTCCAGGCTTCAGGACTCAACCGAACCTTCAATGGAATCTCAAATTTCTCCAATCTCGCTGCAAATACAAACATCACACAAGTAATTAAAATACAAGAATGCACAAATAAGATTTGAATGAACAAGAAACAAAATTATTAGAAACAAAATTATTAGAACATGAAAAAAAAAAAGAAGGATAAATGCATATACAGGATAATTGAAGTTTATAAATCAGAGTATAGAAGTGAGATCGACCGATTGACCAAATGGTGCCAGCACAATAACCTGGCTCTCAACACCAGCAAAAACAAGGAACTGGTTGTGGACTTTGGAAGGGGTAGGATGGGGACCCACAGTCCCGTTTATATCAACGGGTCAATGGTGGAAAGGATCAAGAACTTCAAATTCCTGGGCGTGCATATTTCCGAAGATCTCTCCTGGTCCCAGAACACTGATGCAATTATAAAGAAAGCACATCAGCGCCTCTACTTCCTGAGAAGATTACGAGAGTCAGTATGTCAAGGAGGACTCTCTCGAACTTCTACAGGTGCACAGTAGAGCATGCTGGCAGGTTGCACCGTGGCTTGGTTCGGCAACTTGAACGTCCAGGAGCGGAAAAGGCTGCAAAAAGTTTTAAGCACTGCCAAGTCCATTATCGGCTCTGACCTCCCTACCATCAAGGGGATCTATCGCAGTCGCTGCCTCAAAAAGGCTGCCAACGTCATCAAGGACCCACATCATCCTGGCCACACTCTCATCTCTCCACTGCCTTCAGGTAGACGGTACAGGAGCCTGAAATCTGTTTATTAAACTTTATCTGTCTATTTATGTGTTTATTTATGTGTGTATGTGTAAATTATATGTATATACAGTATGTGTATATTATATATACATACATATATATATATATTCTATGGTATTTGGACACACTGATCTGTCTTTATGCCTACAATATTCTGTTGTGCTGCAGCAAGCAAGAATTTCATTGTCCTATCTGGGACACATGACAATAAACTCTCTTGACTTGACTTGAGCTATGCTATTCTCATTCCACCCTTTGCTTACTGTTTCTTTATTCCCTTGACCTTTCTCAACTGTCCACTTAATCTATCCTTAAACCTTGAATCTAATTACTCCTCTGAATTTTGGTATTTGGGTAGAATGTAATGGTGTAGTTCTATCGCCTCAAACAATATAATCCAGATCAAACAATATTACCAGGTCATCGGAGAAGTCCTCATTTTTTAGGGAATGGGGGTTCCCCTCTTCCATTATCGGCGAGACTCTCACTAGGGTCTCTTCGATATCACGCAACTCTGCTCTTGCTCCCCCTCCCCCCATTCGTTACAAGGACAGAGTCCCCTTTGTCCTCACATTCCACCCCATCCGCCGTCGCATACAGCACATAATCCTCCGACATCTTCCCCACCTCCAATGGGATCCCACTACTAGCTACATCCCATCTCCACCCTTTTCTGCTTTCCGCAGAGACCGTTCCCTCTGCAATTCCCTGGTCAACTCACCCCTTCCCACCCAAACCACCCCCTCCCCAGGTACTTTCCCCTGCAACAGCTGTCCCAATACCTCCCCCCTCAACTCCGTCCAAGGACCCCGACAGTCTTTTCAGGTGAGGAAGAGGTTCACTTTCACCTCCTCCAACCACATCTACTGTGTCCACTGTTCCAGGTGTGGACTCCTGTATATCGGCGAGACCAAGCGCAGGCTCTGCGATTGTTTTGCTGAACACCTCTGCCTAAACCTACCTGATCTTCAGCTTGCTCAACACTTTAACTCCCCCTCCCATTCCCACACTGACCTTTCTGTCCTGGGCCTCTTCCATTGTCAGAGTGAGGCCCAGCGCAAATTGGAGGAACAGCACCTCATATTTTGCTTGGATAACTTGCACCCCAGCGGTATGAACATTGACTTCTCTAACTTCAAGTAGCCCTTGCTTCCCCTCTCTCTCCATCCCCTTCCCAATTCTCCTACAAGGCTTACTGTCTCCGACTACATTTTATCTCTATACTGCCCACTCCCCCACAAGAAGGGTCTCGATGCAAAACGTCACCATTCCTTCTCTCCAGAGATGCTGCCTGTCCCGCTGAGTTACTCCAACATTTTGTGTCCACCAATTTAAACCAGCATCTGCAGTTCTTTCCTACACAATATAATCTGGGTATTTATTAATGCAAGATGCCAGGAAATTGATTCTTAAAGCCCAATGAAAAGTGGCTGATTGCCCAGTTGGTCAACATGTACTGCTTGAAGTTGGCATAGGTCAAGACTTTCAAACAGCAATTGAATTGAAATGAGGGAAAATAATTTACAGAGCCAAAGGAAAGGGAGGAATGGAACTGATCGGATTGTTCTATAAAGAACTTCAGAGTGGACTCAATGGGTCGAATGGTCTCCCCCTATGCCATAGTGATGGGATTAGCTTCTTCTGGGGTTTAGTAGTATAGTGGTTGTCACTTTTGAAACACTCTAGAGTTCTGGACCACTGATCCAAAAGCACAAATTTAAATTCTGCTGGAGAATCTGGGGAATTAACGTTGTAATAATTAAATAAAGTTGGATTTTTTTCAAAATTTATGTCTCAATAACGATAACTATGAACTCATTGGACAATCCTAGAAACCTATCTGATTAACTAATCTTTTACATTGTAAAGAGTTGGACAAAGAACATCTAACCCCATACAGGTGTCATAATGCAAGGTTATATAAATAATACACAACCTGGGAGTAAATTTGATGTCCCAACTCAATCTGTCCTGTTTGACATATCCTACCCACCATGGTGGTTGGCTTCTATGTGCCCCCACCCCTAGTTCAGAGGCAATTGGGGAAGGATAATAAATACTGGCATGGTCAGTAATGTTCGTGTCACATTAAGGAATAAATTCAAAATAATTCAGTGAAAGGGTATCCACTGCCTTATAATCAGTGAACTTATTTTTATTTTTACAATAACTTAATTTCTAAATGCAGCTTCTGTGAACAAGTATGCTTTTCAATGTAAATAATCAGCCAGCTAATGTGAGAAGATTCTTGCTTGCATTTTAGTGAAATGCAAGACTAAGACGCACTCTCTATTTATTCTATAATTTATTACTATGTAATTCTACACATTTTGGAAAACCCTTTCCAAATTCAGATTTGCTGCATTCAAGATAGAAATTGTGGAGCTCCAACCGGCGCGGCCTTGTTGGCTTCGGAAGCCGCGGCCCCCAGTGCGGAAGCGGCCGTTCCAGGGTTCCCAGGCCGCTGCGAGGACTCTCCCGATGCCGGAGCAACATCACCCGGCGAGAACGGCCTGGAACATCGGGCCTCCGTAGAGGCAACTGTGGAGGCCTCAATGGGCCCGACTATGGGTGAACTGGGGTTGGGGACTGGACTTTGTGCCTTCCCTCATGGTGGGAGCCATTGTGGGGGGATGTTCAGTGTTAAGACTATCTTGGTGTTGTGACTGTATTCTCTTTTTTGTGTGCTGCATAATGGCAAAAAGCATTTCATTTCACTACACCCGGGTGTATGTGAATGTGACTAATAAAATATCTTGAATCTTGAATCTTGTATATTAAATTAGTGCTCTTGACAGTTCATATCCTTTACAAATCTCCCATTAGAAACATTTCTGCACTAAATGGCTTTCAAATAATATATTATTAACCAGATAAATATTTAAAGATAGTGCAGCAGCCAATATTGATGCTGCAAAAAAGTGGCATTTTAAAATTTAAACATTAAAAAAAAACATACCAAAAATCTTGCCAACAAACAAAATTGGAGTTATGGTTAGAATTTGTTATACAAGTACTTTACTATCTTCAGGTTTAGGTAAATGGTGAGCCTTCAATCACGGGTGCATTAGAGCAAAACATTCAATAAAGCTACAACGGAACGCCGTTTTGGTGCCAGATCCCAGTATGTCTTGACTTTTACCCAAGTAATAGTAATTTTTGGATGAACTTAATTGTCATGCATTCTACACCTCTCTTGACAGGCATTATTTATGTCAATGGCAAGGTGAGCAACTGGTATAAGACTCTTGAAGATTTCTCCTAAATTATAGATTAACTGCTAATCTAAACTGCCACTTCCTAAACCATGGAAAGGTCTGCATTGACACTGATTTTCCACAAATCTGGCTTCTGAAATGTTAAAGACAATTGCAAAAAAAAAACTGCAGCCGAAACTTAGCATGGTCCAGTGCAGAAAGCATATTCCAAAAGTCAAGGACGCAAGGTATTTGGAATCGAAAGTGGAAGTTGATCCAGTTTATTTGGCTTTGATAATGTTTAATGTGGAAATCGGCAAAGCCCATCATTTTGAGCAAACTTACCTTGCATAGAATCACAGAGTTATACAGCACAGAAACTGGCCTTTCAACCCAACTCATCCATGCTAACCAAGGCCCAAACCTGAACTAAACAGCAAGGACAGAACTTTTCTTGCACCAATAAAGGCATTGGTGGTCAAGAAACTCAACATCGCTGATGAAAGCTGAGAAAATCCAGCCCACAACTGCTTAATGTGGAGACGTCAGCTCAAGGCGAGCATCTTTACCGCACTGCTCCACTAAACATTTTGACCCGATACAGTAACTCGGTTACTCTTCCCGTAGATGCAGTCTAACCCAGTGGTTAATTCCAACATTTCCTGTTATTATTTTAGATTTCCATCACCTATGGTATTTTGGACTTTTATTTTATCCAAGGATTATGGCTGCCTCCTGAAGCAAAACCTCCTGGGAAGTTTCTTTCCATCTGATGTTGCGCAATGTCTGCAGCTTGCATTCCAGCTCTTCAACACAGAGCCAAAAGCCCTTGAGCCACTGTGGATGTAGCCCACGTACAAAAATGTACATATGCTCCCACATTTTACAGCAGCAATGCATCTTCTGTCTTCCCATCATTTTCAAATTGTTGGGTCAAATTATTTACCTCATTTAGTTTATTAAATTACTTAAGCTTAGTTGTATAATTTAATAAAATTGTCCAGGCTCACTCACAATTTAGCCCAAAGTCACACCAAAGTACTTGCCTATCGTATCAAGGATACTTTAGAATTCCCTTATTAGCTTTCAAATTCCTCAAGGATTTTCCCACTCCTTGTGCTATATTAGTTTTCAGCCTCATATTATTTTTAGTTTATTTTGCTCTATAGCTCATTATATACAAGATCATCTTGAGTTAATAAAGCTCTTCATTATTAAATAGTGCCTTTTTGAATGAGAATTTCTGTTTACATTGGTTTTGCTTTTTTATCTGATAAATCTATACTCCCTTTTTTTCCCTGCAGGAAAGCTGCTAATAGAAGTTGCTGACAGAATTGCTGAGGTCATTGAGTCACATCATTAAAAATGACAGATCTTGAAACCATATCTATTGTATTTGATCAATGCAGTTGAAACCGTGGATGGCTCTCCAATCAAGTCATTCATAACATTATTTTGTACATTAAATTTGGATTGAATTCATTAATGGAGCAATCAGTATTTTCCTTTCAAGCTCACCTATTCCAGCAGCATCAGTAATTTCTCTCAGCACTTCTTTCTCCATTTCTGGGTTGTTACAAATCTCAATCCAGTTTCCTACTATATTCATTTGGTGAGCCAAAGCTAGCAGCTGTTTCTGATTGGGCACCACCAAAACAGATGACGTAAGACTGGTCGCTGAAAATAAAACAGACTTGTTAAACAACTTTTGGTTGTTAAACATTTGTAAGCATTATTAATCAATAAAATATTTGCATATTTTGCATTCCCGTTTTCCCTCACTGTCCACACACACAATTCATTGACTGGATTTTGCAAAAAAATGTCAACTATTCTGGACCGCTCTTCCAGTGATTACCCAACTATGCTCCATGGCACGAATTAGATGCCATGCTCCATGGCATGAATTGGTCTAGAATTCTCCAAACATTTAAGACATTTAACAAAATATTATTTTCATTCATTGCCTTCGTTGTGATAGAAAGCACTGGTACAATGTACCGACGCCTCTATAAAGTTAAATGCTGCTAGTTTTCTGGCCACATGACACATGTTTCTTCGTTGTTCTTACTGGCATCTTCGTCTACAAAAGAACACTAAAAAATGTCAATGTCCCTAATTGTTTTTAAGTGCCTTCATTTCTATAGGTTCAGTTGTTTAAAATAATCTTTTCATTCAAAGGACTTGGTTGAGTTTTGAACATTTGAGTCCCTCAATGTCGTCTTCAGCTGTTTTGTGGGTAGGGTTAGGTCCTAAACATGCCTCATTTACATTATTCACATGCTTACAGCCTTGTTACTAAGGTCCTACATGCTTTTATCTAACAAGATCCAGTTTCCAGATGTGGTATCAGGAGATGCATTTTCAGCACATGAGGCTAATTTTCAACTGTGTGTAAATATACATCGAAAAGATTGAGGAAGACAATTAACTTATTTTTATAGTAAGTGAAATACACTGACTTAACTCACTCATGATATAATGTTTCAAAGCATCTAATGCTTTTCATTCGTATACTTGACCTTAGTAAGATTTTGCTATTTGTTATAAACTGCTGGACACAAACTGATAAAATCTTAACCAAACAGAGCCTCGAGGCTTCTAGTAAAGAATAAAAGCAACCATTTACCTTTATTCAATTAGCCTGAGTGAATGTGAAACAGACAGCACAAGGAATTGTAATTTAGTATCAGTGAATAAGGATGTATTTTTCAATCCCCCAATCGTTTTCTCTTTGCATTACCTGTTGTCCTTGTGCAAGGTTTTGATTTTAATAAAGTACACCTGTTTTACCTAAATAGTTTGTAAAACAGTTTTTTAATTGCATCTTGGTACATGTGACAATAATATACTAATATCAAATAAATAGATGGGATTAAATACTTCATGAGAACATAAAAACAAAGGGTAAACAAAACTTTTTTTTTTAATTTTAAAAAGAGCACAACTAAGTTGTAGGGAATTTAGTGCAAATAGCCTCAATTATTCAGTATGATCCAATATTGCCAGTTATCGTGATAAGGGGTAGAATTCCATCAGCTCTACACTGAACGCACTTTATCCCCCTAATGTTACATGAAGGAAAAGGAAAAACAATCTGCAATGGTTTTTCTTTTTCTCTGATAGTAAGGAAGAGTAATGAATGCTTGCACCATGCAAGTTAATCTCATCACCTATCTTGTAATGTTGCCAAGCAAAAATAATCCATTCACCAAAATCTTACATCCATGTAAACTAAAAATGTACTTTCTGACATTGTACTCATATGGGTAAAATCAACATCTAACTCAGAAAAGTGCACATTTACGAAGATCCTACCTGTTCGCATAGACACAGATGTTATCTATTAATGGACTGTTCTTCAGAGCAGACTCCACCTTTCCCAAGGCAACATATTCCCCAGCCTGCAGTTTGACAAGATCTTTCTTCCGATCTACAGAGAATGTATAATTAGTTACAATTCTTGAAGTTAAAGCATTCTATTAAAAAAAATGCTCATGATCATTATCTGAACATCCATCCAATATCAATACAAAATAATTTACCCAGTCAAACTGTATAAAAATTGGTCTGTTTTCATCGGAAATGAAGTTAAACTCTAACCCTAGAATTGCTGACTTTAGTAAATTAATAATTATCACATCGTGCTGTATGGAACAATAGTCTGCATTCACAGTACGCCAAAGATTTAGAAATATTCTGGATAATTTAAAATGTATTTTGAAATTCAATATAACGGGAGATTGGCCTGGGATGGTATATAGTGAGCCCCATCTGAGCACACCACCACAAGACTGAGATGGGAAGATAAGTCATTTGGGTCTTAGTTTTAAAGGTATAGTTTGTATGCCTTCCTTTAATCTTTCAACTGATGTTTTATGCAATGCCGGATTGTAGAGCTAATAGAGGGAAATGCTTTCCTAATGAGAGCATGTGCAGAACAAGCCAACAATTAGCAGTATTATTTTAATAAAGCATAATATTTTTCATTGTAAACGTTTACTGTAAAGTGTCATTACGGACATACGTTAAATAAAACTAAATTAATTATATTTGCACAAGATATTTGCAGCAAATGCAAATTGCCTACAATGCTTTATAACATTGTATGTTCTAGCAAACAGCCCTCACCAGACAATGGCTAAAATATAAATGTTTTTAGGGGAATTTAGAAAGAAAATTTGATTAATTCTGGGGGCAAATTCCTCCAATGGAATTTAAATTTCTCCTAAGGGCACAATCATTAATCTCATTAAATTAAGTTTTTTTTCTGTGAAAAAGTACATTTTCCCAAGATCATACCGAACTGTAACTGGCAGGATCCCAATGAGCCAAGTATCCAGTAAAAAACTTTTTTTTTTTCAGGAAGATCTCTTAAACAGAATTTAGAAATCTTCCCAGATATGCTTTCAATTTACACCAACCATTACAATTAAAATGTTATGGACTTTTGCAATTCTAGTTTTACCTGAGATCCAGGCATAATGATTGAAATTTACATGCTGTTAAGTGTGAGGTCTGCAGACACTAACCAATGACCTTAAGGCATCCATCATGGTGAAATTCGCCGACATCACCAGTGCAGAACATGCCTGCCCATTCTTATCCAGAAAATAATCTTCTATTGTTTTGGATTTATTCTTGAAGTATCCCAGGGTAACATTTGGTCCACCAATAATGATTTCTCCTCTGGGGTGTGTTTGTCATAAACGGTATATCCACCTGATCAATGAAATGGGGAAAAAACACAGGTCACATCACAGAGCTGACACCAAAAAGAAACATAGGCAACTTTATACAAAGCTTTAACAACAAAAAAAATCCAGTAACCTATTGTGTATTACATATCCAGGTCAGCATACGTATGGAGGTGTCAATTCTATTTCAAATTGTTTTAATTTCCTTTCATGGTAACCTCAAATAGCCACTTTATACCTTGCAGTTCTGTGATTTGTTGTTGGTCCAACTTTGTTCTCATGTAGTTGGATTGCCTTTGTTTTATTTTTGGTAACTGTGCTTTTGCCCAAGCCCTCCCAAAAATGCTCCACCTCTTGCTGCATTTCCAACTAAACTTTTGGTTACTTGTTCCTTATTTGGCTCAGTGTCAAACTCTGCTTTCAAATCTTTCTCTGTGGAGCAATTTGGAATAATTTACCAAGATGTTAAATGCTAGAGGGCATAAGTTTAAAGTGGGAGGGAGTTTAAAGGCAAGTTTCAAAATAATTATACACACTGCCAGGGAAAGCAGATGACAGCAACCTTTAAGATGCATTTGGACAAACTCATGACCATACAGAGAATAGGATATTGTCCGGGGAGAAGGAATGGGTGACGTTTCTGGTCGAGACCTTCCTTTGAAGAAGGGTCTGGCCCGAACGTCACCCATTCCTTTTGTCCAGAGATGCTGCCAGTCCCGCTGTTAATCCAGCATTTGATGTCTATCTTCGATTTAAACCAACATCTGCCATTATAGGATATAGTCCTCTTGCAGGCAAAGGGGATTATTTCAGATTTAATTGTTACTAGACCAAGTGCAGACCCGTTGGGTCTGTCTCCCCAACGCGCGTTTGCGGGGGGGGGGGGGGGATGCGGCGTCACACTCACACTAACCACCCCCCAAACACACAGGCGGGGGGAGGGAGGGGGAGAGCGGTGGGGGAGGGAAGGAGAGAGGGGAAGGGAGAGAGGTGTGAGGGAGGGAGGAGGGAGATGGGGTAGGGGAGAGAGGGGTATGAGTGTGGAGGGATGGGGAAGAGTGGGGGGGAGGGGGGAGGGGGGAGAGAGGGAAGGGGGGTGGGGAGAGGGAAGGGGGTGGGGGTGGGGGAAGAGGGATGGGGACGGGGGGAGGGAGGCGATTAGGGAGATGGGCATGGGGAGGGAGGGGGGAGTGTGGAGGAGGAAGAGCATGGAGGGAGAAGGGGGTGGAGGGAGAAGGGGGTGGGGAGAGAGGGATGGGGGTGGGAGGAGGAGGGGGGGAGGAGGGGAGGAGAGGGAGAGGGGTGAGGAGAGGGAGATGGAGAGGGGGAGAGAGGGGTGGGGACGGGAGGAGAGGGATGGGGGGAGGGGGGGAGGAGGGAGATGGGGTAGGAGGGAGGGAGAAGAGTGTGGAGGGAGGGGGAAAGGGGTGGGGGGAGAGAGGGGAAAGAGAGGGGAGGGAGAGTGGGAGAGAAGTTAAAGTGGGGAGGGAGGGAGGGGGGGAGAGGGGCAAGGGGAGTGGTGGAAGAGGGACAGGGGGAGTGGTGGAAGAGGGACAGAGGGGTAGGGGAAGGGGTGGGGAGAGAGGGGAAGGGAGGGGGAGAGAGGGGTGGGGGAGGGAGGGGTGGGGGAGGGGAGGGGTGGGGTAAGGGGAGAGAAGTGGAAGAGTGGGGAGGGAGGGGTAGGGGGAGTGGTGGAAGAGGGACAGAGGGGAGGGGGAAGATGGCGGGGAGAGAGAGAAGGGGGTGGGATAGAGAGGGAAGAGGGGTGGGGGAGAGAGGGATGGGGGTGGGAGGAGGAGGGGGAGGAGAGGGAGAGGGTGAGGAGAGGGAGATGGAGAGGGAGATGGAGAGAGGGGTGGGGGAGGGGAGGAGAGAGGGGAGGGGGAGAGAGGTGTGGGGGAGGGAGGCGAGGAGGGAGATGGGGTAGGGGGTAGAGGGGGAAGAGTGTGGATGGAGGGGGAAGAGTGGGGAGGGAGAAAGGGGTGGGGGAGGGAAGGGGGGTGGGGGAGAGAGGGAAGGAGGTGGGGGAGGGGGGAAGGGGAGAGAGGGATGGGGGTGGGAGGAGAGGGAGAGGGAGAGGGTGAGGAGAGGGAGATGGAGAGGGGGAGGAGAGAGGGATGGGGGAGGGGGAGGGGGGGAGGGATGGGAGGAGGGAGATGGGGTAGGGGAGGGAGGAGGAAGAGGGGTGGGGGGGAGAGAGGGGAAATAGTGGGGAGGGAGAGTGGAAGGGGGAGGGGTAGGGACAGTCCATCTGTTCCCCATTCCCTATCACCCCCAATCCTCTTTCTCTATTCCCACACGTGATGACGCGCTTCGACACAGGTTGCGGGGGTGGGGGGAGGGGCTGGTGCTGTGGCTGCTGCAAAGGCATATGTAAATGGATCCATTCCGATTGGACATCTGTGAGCATTGGCATTGTGACATCACACGATGGAGCGTTCACCAACATTCTATGGGTGAGATGTTTTTTTTAACATTTTGAAATTTTGGGGGGGTGGGGGGGGGGGGGGAAGAAGGATTTTATTAAAAATGTGTACATAGACACAACGAAATTTTAATCAGGAGCGGCTACTCGGAAAGAAAAGTGAAATCTCTACCGAAATGGAAAAAATCTCGGCGTTTCTGCGTGTGGTGTTGGCGTAGCGAGGAATCAAAGGCTGGCAGCCACAAGACACGTTTCTGCGTGTGGTGTTGGCGTAGCGAGGAATCAAAGGCTGGCAGCCACAAGACACGCAGACACACACACACACACACACAGAGTTTTAAATATAGATAGATGTCCTGAAGGGTTGTACTTGTTCCATGTTTTATAGGTAAATACAAGATGATATCATGCAGTAAAACCTTATAATTGTAACTATAAATTAGTACGGATGGAACCATTATCATTCTTTACTGAAAAATTGTTCCAGAATAAATCCAAGATCAATTAAATGAAACAAATGAAAATCATTTATTTTATTTCTTACTAGATATTTCCATTTCAAACAATAGACTTTGCTCACCTTCTTCCCAGTTTTTTAAAGTAATTTCGCAGCAGGGTAGGGGTGCTCCCACACGGCCAGTGGTAAAGTCACATACTAAAAACACAAAAGTTACTTGAATGAAAGTTTCCTTTAAAAATAGTAAAAGACACCAAAGTACAGGAGTTTATGGACACTAGATTAGCTTTACATTTAGAAGCAGTTTATCATCACGTGTACAAAGGTACAGTGACAAACTTCGTTGCTTGCTATCCAGTCAGCAAACAAACTATGCCTGATTACAATCAAGTCGTCCACAGTGTACACATGCAAGATAAAGGATTTAACACTTAGTGTAAGATAAAGTCAGATTAAAGATAGTTTGATGATCTTCAATGCGGTAGGTAGAAGAACAGGACCTCTCCCTAGCGGGTGAGAGGACAGTTCAGTTGCCCGATTACAGTCAACATAAAGATGTTTTGTTAAATTTTTATTTATTAGAAGTACATTACATTACAACCACATACATTAGTACTCGTCATTTATATCTTCATACAATTAATGTACTCCATTTATTTTTTACACTAGAAAAGGAAAAGATTGAAAGAAAGAAGAAAGTGAAGGAAAAAGTGAAAGTGTAGAAAATGTGACAACAAAAAAGGATGAAGACCCTATAAGAGCAAAATTAAAAACAAAAGAAAAAGAGTTAAGGAATAGACCCTAGAAAAGAAAGAGAAAAAGAAAGAGGAAAAAGAGAGAAAAC
>JAXLNO010000969.1:0-2500 GCA_038087875.1 Malacoraja senta
GTGGGAGGAAACTGGAGCAACCGGGGAAAACCCACGCGGTCAGGGGGAAGAACGTATAAACCGCTTACAGACGGCATAGTCAGGATCCAATCCGGGTCTCTGGCGCTGTAAGGCAGCAACTCAACTGCTGCACCACCACTTTTGCTAACAACTGCTAGTGCTAACATTTATGTTCATGCCTGAAGAATGGCGGTGAAGAATGAAAACCGGGTGATGAATCGAGCACTGCTAATGGAACGGCTTCCGTCAGGGTTTTAAGAAATTCTGCATCGTCTGGACAGTTTGTTGTACAATGATGCATGCAAGCTCCAATTAAAATTCTCCATTATTCTGGAACTCATGCATTTGTATTTTCTTCCCTCTTTTCTATAAACCACTGAGTAAGATGAGGTAATAAGCAATAGACGTGTACATGATGCTGGGACGATGGCAATGGGTGAAACGTCAAAGTGGTCCACCAAAGGATAGTTGGACAAGTCAGTGTCAGTAGATATTGTTAAGGCAGAGATAGACAAATTCTTGATCAGAACGGGTGTCAAGGGTTATGGGGAGAAGGCAGGAAATATGGGTTGAGGAGGCAATCAGCCATGATTGAATGGCGGAATAGACTCGGTGGGCCGAATGGCCTAATTCTACGCCTATAATTTGTGAACTTGTGAACATGTCTTCATGTTTAATGATGTCCTTTGCAGCATGTTGCTAAGCAGGGGCCGTAAATGGACATTGCCAGCAGGGGCAATGCTGAGAATCCTCAGGGAGTTCATGGCAGTGGTTATGGAGCCATTACTGGGGAATATTGTTCCATTGTTGACTGAGTAAGGGGAAAGGCTACCAGTCCTCAATCAATGAGCAGTGCACTTATATAGAAACAAGGAACTGCAGATGCTGATTTACACAAAACGACACAAAGGTTCAGTTTCGGAAGTGGCGGCGCTGTTAATCAGCTGCGGCTCGCCTGCAGTCCGTCTGTTTTTACTTTTTCTGTTGTATTTTTTGTCTTGTTTTGGTTAAGTTTTAGTTTGTTGGGTTGTGTTAGGGGGGGAGAAACATGTCCTCTGTCTCCTCCTTCAGGGTAATGCGACTTTTTCGTGTCGTATCCCCCTTCCCTGCCTCCGTCTGCGGTGAGGCCTAATGGCGGAGCTGGCCGCCTCCATCCTGCGACCGACCCCGAGGCTACGGAGGCAGAGCCAGCCAGGACTTACCAACGAGATGCTGGCCGTCTTCGGGGCTGAGGCAGCGGTGGCCCGACTTGCTGGTGCGGCGTTCTGGCTTTCGGCGGCGGCCTGGAGCTGATGCAGCGGGGTCCGGAGCGGAGACTGCGGGACCTGGAGCTAATACAGCGGGGTCTGGAGCAGAGACTGCGTGACCCGGGGCTGATGCTGTGGCGGGCCGTCTCGGAGCGGAGACGGCGTTCCGGCTTTCGGCGGTGGCGACATCACCACGGAGGTCCGCTGGACTGGAGGGCAGCATCTTCGGCCTGGATCGATCGCCTCAGCGCAGAGGGAGAACAAGGAGGGAAGAGACGGAGACTAAGACTTTGCCTCCATCACAGTGAGGGTGTGCTTGGTGAACTCACTGTGGTGGATGTTTAATTTGTGTTTATTGTATGTTTTGTTATTATTGGTTCTGTGTATGACTGCAGGCATCACAATTTCGTTCAGACCGAAAGGTCTGAATGACAATAAAGGAAACTTGACTTAACTTGACTTGATTTATTTTGAAGATAGACACAAAATGCTGGAGTAACTCAGCGTGACAGGCAGCGTCTGAGTTTAGTTTAGTTTAGTTTAGTTTATTGTCACATGTACCGTGTACTGTGGAAAGCTTTTGTTGCGTGCTATCCAGGCATCAGAAAGCATGATTGCAACTGAGCCATTTACAGAGTATAGATACAGGATAAGGGAACAACGTTTGGTGCAAGGTAAATCCAGCAAAATCCGATCTAGGATAGTCCGAGGGTCACCAAAGAGGTAGATAGTAGTTCAGCACTGGTAGGGTGATTAAGTTGCCTAATGACAGCTGGGAAGAAACTGTCCCTGAATCTGTAGGTGTGCATTTTCACACTTCTGTACCTTTTTCCTGAAGGGAGGGGGGAGAAGAGGGAGTTGGCCAAGGTGCGACTCGTCCTTCATTATGCCGCTGGCCATTATATGTGCAGGCTTAGGATAGTAGAATGGCTGGTGAAAGAATATGAGAAACATGGTGTTGATTCAAGAAAGGAATGCAATTAGCTAACCACAACGACAAAGGGAGTTGTCCTTGGCTGCAGTGTCGGGTCAAGTTAACCCCAGTCCCAGCCCTAAATGGTCATCCAGTGACCCCAGCAGATTAATGAGCAGCATCAGGGAAGAACTGGCTTCGGTTTGACCATTCCCCTCATGTCGAGTGTTCTTCTGGACGCTGTTGATACTGAGATGTGGGGATGGTTGTGGCAGGCAAGCTACTTCCATTGGACCTGCACCTGGTCAAGGAGTTAACACCTCTGTGAAATAGTGACTGG
>JAXLNO010000969.1:7500-75832 GCA_038087875.1 Malacoraja senta
TTTCCTTCGCTCCATAGATGCTGCCGCACCCGCTGAGTTTCTCCAGCACTTTTGTCTCCCTTCGATTTTCCAGCATCTGCAGTTCCTTCTTGAACATGAGACCATCAACATCCTGGAAATGGGAATGAATGGGAAGATTGACAATAATTTGGAATCTTGTGCAATGTAGACAGATGGGAACGGTTTGACCAGTTGGGATTTAGTTTAGTTTAGAGATACAGAGCGGAAACAGGCCCTTCGGCCCCCCGAGTCCACGCCGACCAGCGATCACCCCGTACTCTAGCACTATCCTACACACTGGGGACAATTCATAATTGTACTGAAGCCAATTAGCCTACAAACCTGTACGCCTTTGGATTCTTGGAAATGGGAGTGAAGGGGAGAGGTTTGCATCCATTGGGATTGGCATTATGAGCGAAAAGGTACGGTTAAATCCGTTAGTGTTCACGGCAATGGGACAGGGGTTTGATACGTTGGGAATGTGTATGAAGTGAGTGAATGGGGAGGCTTGATCGGCAAGATTTCCACACAATGGGAGTTCACTGAAATGCTATATTCCTGTTACAAAAATTCAAGCTGTTAGCATTGTTGCATACTCTGAGGGTCACTGGGAACTCTATAATAGGGCGTTTGTCGGTTAGCAGCACAAATAACATAGCACTGGCGTCAAAAATCACTGTGACCTAATGATTAAATATAGAATAATAGATACCTGGCAGTGGTTACAGGAATCTAATCAAAGAGATCAAATGAAATTGTAAACCACAGGAGAAAGGCTGAACGGTTTATTGCAGTTCTCATGGCCTGAGATTAGATTACTACTTTGAAATCACTCCCTGGTATCTGTAATCATTTATAACATACACTCTTTCACTTTTATGAGCAAGTTTATTGTGGCTGTGGACAAGTTTTTTCTGGCTGGCAGCTGATAGGAGGGCGGGTTTAGATTTTCTCCAAAGGTTCAATGTGCTTGCCGGTCACTAAATGCTTATCCAGACTTTACTGCAGCCAATCAGGCCGTTCCCACATCCCTGAAAATAGCAACACATAAATACCCCCATTCTGCTTGGAGCACCCAGTCCATCGGCCTAACCCACCTTTCAATTCAGTTTAGTTTATTGTCACGTGTAATGAGGGACAGCAAAAAGCTGCTGGAGAAACTCAGCGGGTACGGCAGCATCTATGGAGCGAAGGAAATAGGCAAAGTTTCGGGCCGAAAGCCTTCTTCAGACCTTCTGAAGAAGGGTTTCGGCCTGAAACGTTGCCTATTTCCTTCACTCCATAGATGCTGCCATACCCGCTGAGTTTCTCCAGCAATTTTGTCTACCTTCAATTTTCCAGCATCTGCAGTTCCTTCTTGTACAGCAAAAGGCTTTTAGTTGCATGCTATCCAGTCAGCGGAAAGACAATACATGATTACAATCGAGCCGTTTGCAGCATATAGATACTTGATAAGGGAACCACATTTCGTGCAAGGTAAAGCCATCAAAGTCCGATCAAGGATAGTCCGAGGGTCATCCAACAGGTAAATAGTAGTTCAGCACTGCTCTCAGGTTGTGGTAGGATAATTCAGTTGCCTGATAATGGCTGGGAAGAAACTATCCCTTACAGGGTTGCCACATGGGCACTCAGCTGTCTTGCCCAAGGGGTCATACCTATCGATCTCCCATCCCCAAGACTCATAAATGCCCATTATCCCCTCTTTCCCCTGCCCCATTCTACCCATATCCCTCCCTCCAGCTCTACATTTCATTCTACCTCTTTTTTGCTTATCTGACGATCTTTAGTCTCTTTCTCACCTCCAGAAATGTGTATCTATGTTCCATCCCTCCTATACCATTCATGTCTGTCTGCCTTCCAAGTCATCTTCACAATCTTACTCACTATCTGCACCCATCTGCTGGTCACGTTGTAAAATACACCGCATATACCTTAGACTTTCCTTTCATAAATAAAGGTCATAAATCTGAGTTGACCAAGTTGGTGTTTGCTTGACGTGGGGGTCTTTTGCCTGTAAGATAGCTGCCAGTTCATGCATCTGTACACTGTAGATGGCTCGATCGTAATTATGCATAGTCTTTCCGCTGACCGGTTAGCACGCATCAACAGCTTTGTACTGTAAATAGACACAAAATGCTGGAGTAACTCAGCAGGACAGGCGGCATCTCCGGTAGAAGGAATGGGTGACGTTTCAGATCGAGACCCTTCTTCAGACTTAGCTTTTTTACTGTACCTCGGTACGCGTGACAATATAGTACTACTGCTACTGCTACTGCTGCTACTGCTGCTACTACTATTACTGCTACTGCTACTGCTATTACTACTATTATTACTACTATTACTGCTAGTACTACTACTACTACTATTACTACTACTACTATTACTACTACTATTACTGCTACTACTATTACTGCTACTACTACTACTGTTATTACTACTATTACTACTACTACTATTATTACTACTATTACTGCTATTAATGCTACTACTACTACTAATAGCTCTCTGCTGCTAGTCTCTGGAATACCAAACCACCCAGCACACACTCCTTTCAAAATGTCAATGGGAAGATACTGGGTATTTACTGTGTAGACGACCATCACATGCATTGATCCTCTGCTCAGTATCTTGAGGAGACAGATGATGGATCCCTAGCTTGGAGTGAATCCAGAGCAGACCCCCCCCCCCCCCCCCCCAATCACTGCTGCAGGAAAGTGAGGAAAATCAGTGTTCACATCTGTCTTTCTCACCTGTACATCCTTTTGCTGAGCTGACATCTAGTCCAGGCACAACCCATCTCCAACCCTCCTTGAGATGCCTCAATGTGTACACAGCAAGATCCCACAAAGGGCAAAGTGGTGATGAATACCTAATCTCTTTTTAATGATGTGGTTAGGACTTTATTGTTGACCAGGATACCATACTTGACCTTTGAAGGATACTATTTTTGAAACTGTGCAATTGTACATCTGTCTGAGCGGGGCAGGACAGCCCTTACTTTGACAATGCAAGCAAAAGGTGAATTAAAAATGAGTAAGACTGTGATGGTGACATGGAAGGCAAACAGACATGAACGCTATGGGAGGCATGGATCATAGGTACACACTGAGAAAGAGAGATATAAAAGGAAAGAAAATAAGAGAGGGGAAAACAGGAAGCAACAAAGGGAAGGAGACTGTGGCATTGATCAATGTTCTTCAGTCATTGTCATTAACTGGTTTAAGTCGTGCATACACAGGTGGGAATTCAGCTGCAATTAATCAATGTCACTCTGAGATCAAGTGAGTGCAGATGTAGTTAATGGAAGCTGCTGGAGAGAAGTGTATAATAAGGCTCCAATTTAGTACAAAATAAAACTTCCTCTGGCAAGCCAAGTAAGTTGATGAGGCCCAGAGATGATCAGAGACATCTTGCATTGGTGTCCATCCTGTGGGCTAGTTATAGGCAACTGCCTCCACACACCAATAAAATTGTGTAATTGCACAGTTCAGCAGGAGGCCATTCAGCCCATCATGCCTGTGCAAGCTCTTTGAAAGAGATATCTAATTGGTCCACTCTCTTTAACCATAAAAGGGCAGCACGATGGCGCAGTGGTAGAGTTGCTGCCGTACAGAACCACAGACCCGGGTTCAATCCTGACAATGGGTACTGTCTATTATGGAGTTTGTACGTTCTCCCCGTGACCGCATGGGTTTTCTCCGGGATCTCCGGTTTTCTCCCACCCTCCAAAGATGTACAGGTTTGTAGATTAATTGGCTTGGTATGAATGTAAATTGTCCCCAGGGTGTAGGATGGTGTTAATGTGTGGGGATCGCTGGTTGGTGCAGACTCGGAGGGCCGAAGGGCTTATTTCTGCGCTGTATCTCTAATCTAAACTACACTAAATAGACTAACACTCCTTCAAGCGTGTACCTCATTCTGCTTATAAATTTCCTTCTGAACCTTCCTGCTTCCACCAACACATCTGATTCCTCTATTCCCTGATCACCATGTGGATTTCTTCTTCTCATTTCCCCTCTGGTTTCTTTACTGTAGATCCATGGCCACCATTTCCCAAACCTCCCACCATTGGAAGCTGCTCCTTCATGGGAGTAAAACCCCTGTCTCACTGTGCGAGCTGACGCACGAGGTACCCCGAGCTTAAAACAAATTTAACGTAGCGGGAACGTCGGAACTCGTGGACGCAACTTAGCGACTCGTGGCGCTAACGGCAGGTACCCGTGACACTTGTTAATTCTTGGAAAAATTCAAACATGTTTAAAGTTTTGCACGAGTAAAATGTACTCTTGAGGTTAAAAATTGAAACTTTTAAACACGTTGTAAGAACGTAGTGGCCCGTGCGTTTACCTTAGTGACTCGTGAGTCTACCGTGGGAACTCTTTAACTCAGCGGGCAGGCAGCATCTCTGGAGAGAAGGAATGGGTGATGGGATGACATTTCCAAATTGGGGAGGGGGGGGGGTTGGAGGAGGGAGGGGGTGGAGGAGAGAGGGTGGAGAGTGGAGGGAGAGGAGGGGGAGACAGATGGGGGTGTCTTCATTCACTAGCGGTGGGTGCCGGTCACTGAAACAGGCAGGTGAAATTTCACATCCACCTTGTGTGTGTGTCTCTCTCTCTCCCTCTCACACAGGCTGAGAGACTCTGCCTCTGTGAGTGTACGTCTCTTTCTCCCCCTCTCCCACACACAGTAAGACCAAGGTAAGTCCGTCTGTGTAAGTCCATCTGTGTCTCCCACATACACAGTAAAACTCTGCTTTGTGTGTATATACGTCTCCCCCCATTTCTCTCTTTCTCCCCCCCCCCACCTCTCTCTTTCTCCCCCCCCACCTCTCTCTTTCTCCCCCACACACAATAAGACCGATGTATTCTGCTTAGTCTCTCTTCCCTCCCACACACACAGATAGACCGAGGTCCTGTGCGCTCTTTCTCTCTCCCCCAGTCACGCCGAAGTACACCACACTGCCTCTGTGCCTCTCTCTGTCTCTCTGTCTCTCTCCCCCTCTCTCCTTCATACACAGTCAGAGGTCCACACTGTCTCTGTGTCTCTCTCTCCCCTACACACACACACAGACTGAGGTACACACTGCCCGTTGTGTGTGTGTGTCTGCCTCTGCCTCTCTCTCCCACACACACAGTTAAAGGTACTCCACGCTGCCTGTGTGTGTGTGTGTCTCTCTCTCTCTCTCTCTGTCCCAATACCCACACCCACACACAGTCAGTCAGTCAGAGGAACTCCACGCTGTGTGTGTGTGTGCGCCTCTGTCTCTCCCTATCACAGTCAGAGTGAGGTACTCCCCCCGCAGTCTCTCCGCGGCCTCTCCCCGGGCAGGGTGCATCTGCCTCACTCAGGCTGCCCAGGCAGTCAGACACGACTCCGGTGGCGGGCTCCATGCACAGCTCCTGCTGGCCGGCTGGGAGCGGCGACGGAGGACAGGGGGAAGTTGGCCACCAGCGGGGCAGTCTCGGCTCTCCATGCAGTCCGAGTCTCGCTGGATCCTCGTAATCCTCTGCCTCTGTCAAATGGGTGAGTTTAACCTGAACCCCCCCCCCCCCAACCTCCCTCCACCTCAACTCACGCCTGGGCACCAAAGCAGCTCAGGAGGCGAACCCTGAGCTCCGTCTCCCAACAATCTGATGTGCGCATCCGTGCACATTCAAAGATTTCATCTCCAGTCTCCCCGCAGTGTGTAGACCTGGCAGTAAATTCAATTAAAATATAGCAAACCTCCGCCTGCTGGTCTTCTAACTACGTGATGTGTGTTTCAAACAAATCATCAGTATAACTGCTCTGGCACTGGACGGTGCGCATTTTCCCTTTGTAGGTCACATCAATAGATGCGGCCGCGCTGAATTCTATCTTTATCTCAAAGCCGCAGGATGGAGATGTTGCTTATTAAAACAGACCTTCATTGAAGGTTGGCTCAAGAGTAACTCGGGAGACAAACTTGTTAACTCAGGAGACGAACTTGGAACATCGCAGAAATGACAGTTAACGGCAAACTTGAGTCATACCCGTGGGAACTCGGTTAAACTCTTGATCATAAACTTGGAGTCTCGTACGCAACCACGAGTCTTTCACTCTGGGTCACTCGTGGGTCAACTCGCACAGTGAGACAGGGCTTTAACCAAGATGGCGGTGGAGGAAGGTGAAGGGGAAAGTTGGTGGTGATGAACAGTCCACAAACGCACATCCCTCTCCCTTAAAAAGCAATCTCAACTTTCATGATTG
Source organism: Malacoraja senta (assembly GCA_038087875.1). Lineage (NCBI taxonomy): Eukaryota > Metazoa > Chordata > Chondrichthyes > Rajiformes > Rajidae > Malacoraja > Malacoraja senta. The sequence continues at coordinate 13,729 of JAXLNO010000969.1, forward strand.
GCTCGGGAAACAGGATACGGAGACCTCTTCTTCTTCATTTATTTTTTTCCTTAACAAGGAGCTTTTATTACACAATCACAGTTAAAAAGTACTGCAAAGATCAAAACTGCACAGCAGTTTGCAAACATCAGCCAATCATCAAATAACAACATTATCATCCTTATCCACGATGCACGACCCCCGAGGCAACCAGCGTTCATGAAAGGCTTCCCCGTGGACATGAAGATACACAAAATGCTGGAGTAACTCAGCGGGGCAGGCAGCATCTCTGGAGAGAGGGAATAGGTGACGTTTTGGGTCAAGACCCTTCTTCAGACTCATCAGAGTCCAGATGTCACCTTTGTGAACTTTTTCATTATGCTACTATGTTTTCATGGTCCCAGCATTTTTCTCTGTGTCTCTCTGTTTCTCTCTCCAGTTGGCATCACCCTCCCAGAATCAAAGTCTGTTGGAATACTTGACACCTTGTTTCCGGCTCTCCGGTTGCTGCCCGCTGAGTTACTACAGCATTTTGTATCTATCTTCGAGTTTAAACCAGCATCTGCAGTTCTTTCGGTGGTAGACAAAAATGCTGGAGAAACTCAGCGGGTGAGGCGGCATCTATGGAGCGAAGGAAATAGGTAACGTTTCGGGTTGAACCCCTTCTTCAGACTGGTTTTGACCCGAAACGTTGCCTATTTCCTTCGCTCCATAGACGCTGCCTCACCCACTGAGTTTCTCCAGCATTTTTGTCTACCTTCGATTTTCCAGCATCTGCAGTTCCTTCTTAAACACTCTACAGTTCTTTCCTTCACACTTCCCTCTCCAGGGACACACAGGCAGGGACGTGGGCCCAGAAGAGGGGCAGGCAGTCGACTCGCAACTGCCCACTGGATACGGAAACCTCGGTGCACGGAAGCAGAGGGAGGATATTGAGGGCAACAGACGGAGCATTTGTCGCAGTGTGTGGTGGAGGAATTTAAACACCTCCAGTGAAACCTGGCTTTGTCTGCTGAACTAAGTGGCAATGGGCCCTCCCTAATAACAGAGCAACTCCCTCATTTCAGAGCAAACAGTCCAATGTTGAAGTGTAGTGTGAACCTTGGCAGATAACAAAATGAAAAGATGCATTGATATTAATACCATGAATTTGAATCTTGCCTGCGGTAGTTCAATGTCTAGTGCTTGCCACTGCCTCACTTGCCTATTGCGGACAGTGGTATCAACCTGGCCTTGAAAATACTGCAACATTAACATAGAAGCACAGAAACAGGCCCTTCAGCCCACAATCTCCCAGCCAGGACCAACTCTTATCTGGCAGCACATAATCCATTCCCTACGTATTCATGTGCTTATCCAAAAGTTTCTTAAATGCCATTTTTATATCTGCCTCAACCACGACCCCAGCAGTACGTTCCAGGCACCTATCATCCTCCATGTCAAAGACGCCTTGCACATCTCCTTTAAACTTTACCCCTCTCACTTTAAACCTATGCCATCTATGACATTTCCACCCTGGGAGAAAGGTTCTGGCTGTTCACTCTATCCATGTTCCTCATAATTTTATTTACTTCTATCAGGTCTCTCCATAAACTTCCAACATGCCAGAGTAAACAATCCAAGTTTGTTCAACCTCTCCTTAGAGCTAATTTCCACTAATCTTTACCTAACATGGTGAGCCAGAGGGCCTCTCATATGCTGTACCGTTTTATCTATCTATATTATTATAAAACTCTGATCTTGGATGTTTACTTGTGGGTTTGCTTGCTTCAACTTTTTCTTTGATTCACATCTCCTCGAAAACCTGACGCGGTAACGGTGAAAATTTTACATATTCCGGTAGAGATTTACTTCATGATCTCAAAAATCCCCTCATCTGAAAATTTGATTTATTGTTTCTCGAGTTTTTTACTAAAATTGTTCACCAATCTGACATCTTTTTAAAATCCAACGTGCTGAAGCGAGCTGGATGATGTCACAATGCCTCTGCTCCTCGCGGCAAGCTGCGCAGAATTTTGAACGCGCAGCCCCACTGTTTTCCACGAGCTGCGAGTTACGCGGCCCAGCCACCCTTCCCCCCTCCCCCCGGGCTCTGGTTTGAAACCATTGAACACATGCTCAAGTCGTGCAGCGTGCTCCGCTGGGCTCCTTCAAGTTCTACAACATGGCGGCGGCGGTCGTTATTGCAGCGCGGGCGCGGACATGCGCAGTGGAAAAGTGGCCGTGGCACTGGGGACGACCTCCTCTCCGTCTCCCTCGCCTGATCGTCTGTCACACTGGTGGGTGGGCTTACCCTCGCAGAAGCCACGATCGGCCGGCCCTCCGCTGCTTTTGACCATCCTCAGATCGCTCTGGGCCTCGCTCTGGTCCACGCCGGCCACAGCCTCGCTCGGGCACGACGCCTGGTGGAGAGGCTTCTGCTCTATGACCTGGGTAGGTACTACCTCTAGCCCTCCCCCTCCCTCTCTAGCCACTCCCTGGGGCAGAGAAAGAGAGAGAGAGGGGGGAGATGGGGGGAGGAGATGGGGGGGGAGAGAGGGGGGAGTGGAGGGTGGGGATGTAGAGGGGGGAGGAGAGGGGGGAGGAGGGGGGAGAGTAGAGAGGGGGATAGGAAGGAGGAGAGATGAGGAGAGGGTGTCCCTCCCTCTCTGCCCCCACATCCCTCTCTGCCCCCCTCCCTCTCTGCCCCTTCCGCTCTGCCCTCTCCCTCTCTGCCCCTCCCTCCCTCTCTGACCCCCCTTCCCTCTCTGCCCTCCCCTCTCTCTCTAGGGAGTGGTGAATATTGGGACCTATGGGTGAGAGGTGGAGTATTGCATTCGGGAACTAGCCCTCCCCTGTGATGCCGCCCCCCCCACCTCTCAATCTCTGCCCCCTCCCTCTCCCTCTCTACCCCCCACCCTCCTCTGGCCACGCCTGCGCAGTTGGGGGTTTATGCGTGAGTGGATAGGGCAAGGATTGGATAAAAGGAGCGAATGAATAATATTGATACAATATCAATGGGGGGGGGGGTTAGTGTGTGTGTGTGTGTGTGTGTGTGTGTGTGTGTGTGTGTGTGTGTGTGTGTGTGTGTGTGTGTGTGTGTGTGTGTGTGTGTGTGTGTGTGTGTGTGTGTGTGTGTGTGTGTGTGTGTGTGTGTGTGTGTGTGTGTGTGTGTGTGTGTGTGTGTGTGTGTGTGTGTGTGTGTGTGACGCCGAAGGCCGCCCCCCCCTCGCAACTGCGCGTTGAGTGGACGGGACCCAACAGGTCCCCCTTAGTCTAGTGTTCTATAGATATAAAGAGGTGGGACCAGAGAGAGATATGATGGTGAGGAGGGTTTGATAGCCACATGATCCCATTTGAATCTCCATCCTTCTGTCCTCCACCCAACTCATCTGCCAACCAACCCTTCCTCACCTGGATCCACCGATCACTTGCCAGTTCTTGCCCCAACGTTTCTGCTCTCCTCTTCTGTAGCTGGAAACAAGATGTCAAGTATTCCAACAGGCGTTGATTCTGGGAGCGTGCAGCTAACTGAAGAGAGACAGAGAGAGAAAGAGAAAAATGCTGGGGCCATGAAAACAAAGAAGCACAATGCAACCGTTCACAAAGTAAGAGCAAAGCTGAAGATAACTTCATGACTGTGTAGTGCGGCCTTGTTGAGAAAATAAAGTGACCAGGAAAGGCCATTTTGCAAATGTAAGATGGCGCCGATGTAGAGCTACTGCCTTACAGCGCCAGAGACCCGGGTTCGATCCTGACTACGGGTGCTGTCTGCGCAGAGTTTGTACGTGCGTTTGTACGTTCTCCCCGTGACCTGCGTGGGTTTTCTCCAGGAAGCTTCGGTTTGTTCCCACACTCAAATCGTGCAGGTTTCTAGGTTAATTGGCTTGGTCTAAACGTAAACTGTCACTAGTGTGTGTAGGATAGTGTTAGGTGCGGGGATCATTGGTCGGCGCGGACTCGGTGGGCTGAAGGGCCTGCTTCCGCGCTGTATTGTTAAATTAAAAGGACTATATGATGAGAAGGAAAATATGAACAGGCAACATAATTAAGAATTCTCCAGGTCGATAACGAACAAAGATGTGCTTTGTTTATTGGGCCACTTGCATGAGTGACAATTTGAAATGATTGACTTCAGAGTCATGAGAGCCTTGGGTTAGAATGAAGGCTTCCTTTAGAAGATTGAAGGAAAGAAATTCATATAATAGAAGGATAGGCTGAGCGATATTCTGCAAACAAGAAGTTGGTGATGTTTTGGGTCGAGACCCTGCTTCAGACTGGGTCTTGACCTAAAACGTCACCTATTCCTTCTCTCCAGAGATGCTGTCTGACCCGCTGAGTTACTCCAGCATTTTGTGTCTATCTTTGGAAGAAGGAAGGCCCTGAGTTTGAAGCTCAGGGAAGACTACCCTGCTATTGGCAGAGTGAATCTAGCCAATTCATTCATTCAGTACCATCTGAGTTCAAGCCGTGAGTCTCGTGATTTAGTGCAAGAAGTGATAAGGTGGAGCAGTAAATCAAATGAGAAGTTATTAGAAGTCAATGGTTAAGTAACTCGAATGCTAATAAAGATTAAGTTGCATTAAACCTTGGTTCAGAGTCCTTTCTTCGATGCACCAGTTGCTGCTTCATAGAAGTAACAGGGTAAACACTACCTATCAGCTCTCTCCCCTCCACTCCATCGGTCTGAAGGGTCCTGACCCAAATCCTTGTCTGTCCACAAATACTGCCTGACCTGCTGAGTTCCTCCAGCGGTCTGCATTTTGGTCAAGTTTCCAAGTTTGTTGATGACACAGAACGAAGTGGGAATGTGGCTAATGGTCAGGAGATTTAATGAGCGAGTGGGAGCAACGTTAGAGGGAGTACAATGTAGAGAAAAATCAGAAACGCTGCATATTTTTAAAATAATGAGTGGGATATTATTGATGTTCAAAGAGACCTTGATGTTACTACAGTCAACCAGCAAATAGGAAAACAAAGGGCATGGCGGCTGTTACTGTGAGGGGATTTGAGCACAGAAGTAATGCATCTGACCTATGGTGAACACTGCATCTGGAACACGGTGTAGCGTTGTGATCTCTTTGCCGAACAAAGGACATACTTGCCGTTGGGGGGGGGAGCAGCAACAATTTACCAGAAACCAGACACTGGTCTGGGCCCTGAGATGGCAGGTCTGCCATGCAGAGAGAGATCGAGTAGGTTTCATGTTCATAAGTTGTAGGAGCAGAATTAGGCCATTCAGCCCATCAAGTCTACTCCATGGATCTATCTTTCCCTCTCAGCCCGATTCTCCTGCCTTCTCCCGGCACCCGTACTAATCAACAGTCTCAACTGCGTTCTCAAGAGTATAGAAGCAGAAGGGCTGTCCTCATTGAAATGCACAACACTCTTAGCAAGGTGGGTTGCAGCGATGATGATTGCCCTGGCTGCAGAGTCTGGGCCGGACCAGAGGTCAGAGACTCAGGCATGTGAGAAAACATCCCCGACTGAAATGAGGAGAAAGCTTTTCACTCAGAGGCGAGGGAGTCGTTGGAACTCTCCACCCAAGAGGACATCAGAAGCTCATTCAAAACAGAAATAGATACACCTCTGGAATAGAGGGGGGATAGTGCAGGAAAATGACACCGGTGGTAAATGACCAGTGATGATCTGCTGGACTGGGAAAGCAAGTTCAAGGGGCTGAATGGCCCACTCCTGTTCTATTTTTCTGGCCTTAGTCAACCTCTGGGTAGGGCATTGTCGACAGCGTTGAACACAATTGACTTTCAGTCACATTTTAATCACAGGGAACTGTAGATGCTGTAAGCTTGATCCCCAATCCAATCAGTCTGAGGAAGGGTCTGGAGAAACGTCCTGAAAGGCAGCATCTGGGGAGGGAAGGGACTGATAATGTTTCACGGTGGGAGCTTTCTTCGGACTGATTGGGTTTGGGGGACAAAGCTGGAAAAGAGAGGTGGGGGCTGGACTAAAGTGTGGGAAGTGATAGGGGGATACAAGGGGGGGGGGGGTGGTTGATTTGGAGTTGACTAGTTGGTTTTTCTTCCTGCACTCTCTCTGAAGCTCATGGATTCCTGTTAATATGGTACCATTGATAAAGTAGAACAGTAATCAGTGGGTTATTTGTTAACTCTGATTGTGTTGGTACTGACTTGCAGCGTGGATGGGAAGAGCCAAAGGTCTGAGTCAGCTTCCGTTCAATGCCTGACCAGAGATAAAATGTTGTCAACGTGCCAAATGAGATGTACAGCGAATTATACTGTTTTATTGCAGGGTCAGGTTGATGATCCCAGGTCAAAGTTTCTTTTTGCCATTGGTAAAACTACAAGGAAAGCTGAGATGGAATGAATTAACAGGGCGAATCCCAGCTAGGATTTAGGAAAATAAAAAAGCTGCAGATGCCAGAAACCTGAAATAAATGTTGAAAACACCCGGTGAGTCAGGCAGCATCTGTGGCAAATCAAAAGGTTTATCATTTTAGGTTATCAGGGCCAGTTCCAATAGTGCAGCCTGACTTGCTGAGGATTTAAAGTCATAGGGTCACACCACGGAAACAGGCCCTTCGGTCCAACTAGCCCATGCTGACCAAGATACCCCGTCTACACTAGATGTGCCTGCCCTGTCCACTATCTGCGGTACTTAGCACTGACTGTCCAAATACAGTCAAGTAGTCATACAGAGTAGAAGATGGCCCTTTTGTCCACTTCTACAGGTGTGTGGTAGAGAGCATACTGACTGGTTGCATCACAGCCGGGCTCAGTAATTCCAACAGCCAGGAACAAAAGAGGCAGCAGAAAGAGATGGGCATTGCCCGGTCCATTAAGATATTGACTTCGTCACTATCGAAGGGAACACTGCCTCAAAGAGGAGAGGAATATCAGAAACCCAAACCACCCTGGTCGTGCTCTCATCTCACTGCGACCATCAGGAAGAAGGTACAGGAGGAGCCTAAGAACCGTTACTTCCAGATTCATGAGCAGCTTCTTCCCAGCAACTAGACGGCTCTTGAACTACACTGCACAACCCTGACCACAACCATACCTCAACAATAACCTGCTCTGGAATTAGTTTTGGTTGCCTTACATATCTCAGTTAGCTCTACTACGGTCTGGTTGCCTAGCTTTACTGATAATTGATTTTGTTTCATTGTATCTTTGATTATTTAATATTTATTTGTTTTGTTGTGTTATAATGCCTATAACGCTGGAGCAAGTGGGAATTTCTGTTCCTGGTGTACATAACGATTACTTGATTCTCTCTTGATCCCATTTTGCAAAACACAGAGTCTGTAGCCTTATATCATAGGTGACACAAGATACCCACCTAGATACTTGTTAAATATTGTGAGAGTCTCTGCCTCCACTAGTCTCTCGGGCAGTGAGCTTCAGGTTTCCGTAACCCTCTGGCAGAACACATTTTTTCTTCAGATCCTCTCTAAACCTCATGTTTCCTTGAACACGGTTGAATCGAAAGAAGGGTCCCGACCTGAATCTTCACCTGCCCACGTTCTCCAGAGATACTGCCTCACCCATTGAGTTACTCCAGCACTTTGTATCACTTGTTTTGTAAACCAGCATATGCAGTTCCTTGTGTCTACATTTTCCAGAGCTGTGTTTAAGGGAGTAGAGGGTAGGAGGGGATCTGAGGAAGAATTTGTTGAGAGGTCATAAGAACCATAAGCAACCATAAGAAAGACCATAAGAACCATAAGAAAGATCGTAAGAAATAGGAACTGGAATTGGCCCTTCTGTCATATGACCTGTTCCGTCACTCAACCGGATCACTCTACTTTTCTAATGTCCACCACCCATCCTCTACCCGGAACTTTCAATTCCCTTATTAATTAAAATCTCAACTTTGAACATATTCAGATTCTGCTTTTCTGGAGCAAGGAATTTCAAAAGACTTAACTTCAAGCACTCACAACCCATTGAGAGATAAAATTATTCTTCATCCCAATGTTAAGACAATGCCTTCTGATACGAGATTCTCCCTCAAGGAGAAATATCCTGCCAGCATTTACTAACGTTAGCTCCTAAGAATCTTAAATGTTTCATAAGATCGCTGTTCATTCTTCTAAACTCCAATCAGTCCAGACCCTGCCTGTTCTACTTTTTTCACACAAGACATCACTTCATATCCCAGTGTCATCCTTGAGAACTTTCATCAAAATTCCTCCAATTATAAAATATCTTCCCTTCAGTAAGGGGACTAAAGTTGTTCACAGTACTCCAGACGTGATCCAGAGATTATAGGGCTTGTCCCACTAAGGCGATTTTTTAGGCGACTAGGCTGTCGTCACACGGTTGCCGGGGTGTCGCCTGTATGGTCGTGAGTAGTCTCCTCAGTCGCCCAAAGAGTCATAGCCTTTTTCTGGTTGCCGTTGGATTTTGAAATGTTCAAAACTTTTCAACGACAATCGGCGACGGTGGGCTTGTCGCAGCTGGTCTTCTCCTGATGTAGGTGCTGTCTTAGGTAGGTCTTCACTGAGGCTGGAGTTGATAGCCATCATAACTGTTATAGAGTTGTAATAAATTATTCCTTCATTCGTACTCTAACCCTTTGGAAGTTCAAGACCACAGTCCATCATCCTTCTCAATTAGCCATTGAACCTTTGCATCAGCTTCCTGTGTTCTATGGATTCTTGGAGTTTGATTCAAAATGATCCCACAGAATTTTCATATAGAAACATAGAAAATAGGTGCAGGAGTAGGCCATTCGGCCCTTCGAGCCTGCACCGCCATTCAATATGATCATGGTTGATCATCCAACTCAGTATCCCATCCCTGCCTTCTCCCCATACCCCCTGATCCCTTTAGCCACAAGGGCCACATCTAACTCCCTCTTAAATATAGCCAATGAACTGGCCTCAACTACCTTCTGTGGCAGAGAATTCCACAGATTCACCACTCTCTGTGTAAAAAATGATTTTCTCATCTCGGTCCTAAAAGACTTCCCTCTTATCCTTAAACTGTGACCCCTAGTTCTGGACTTCCCCAACGTCGGGAATAATCTTCCTGCATCTAGCCTGTCCAACCCCTTAAGAATTTTGTAAGTTTCTATAAGATCCCCCCTCAATCTTCTAAATTCTAGCGTGTACAAGCCAAGTCTATCCAGTCTTTCTTCATATGAAAGTCCTGCCATCCCAGGAATCAGTCTGGTGAACCTTCTCTGTACTCCCTCTGTGGCAAGAATGTCTTTCCTCAGATTAGGAGACCAAAACTGTACGCAATACTCCAGGTGTGGTCTCACCTAGACCCTGTACAACTGCAGTAGAACCTCCCTGCTCTTATACTCAAATCCTTTTGCTATGAATGCTAACATACCATTTGCTTTCTTCACTGCCTGCTGCACCTGCATGCCTACTTTCAATGATTGGTGTACCATGACACCCAGGTCTCGTTGCATCTCCCCTTTTCCTAATCGACCACCATTCAGATAATAGTCTACTTTCCTGTTTTTGCCACCAAAGTGGATAACCTCACATTTATCCACATTATACTGCATCTGCCATGCATTTGCCCACTCACCCAACCTATCCAAGTCACCTTGCAGCCTCCTAGCATCCTCCTCACAGCTAACACTGCCCCCCCAGCTTCGTGTCATCCGCAAACTTGGAGATGTTGCATTCAATTCCCTCATCCAGATCATTAATAGGTATTGTAAATAGCTGGGGTCCCAGCACTGAGCCTTGCGGTACCCCACTAGTCACTGCCTGCCATTCTGAAAAGGACCCGTTTACTCCTACTCTTTGCTTCCTGTCTGCCAGCCAGTTCTCTATCCACATCAATACTGAACCAATATCTTTTCCCTCATGGCCCTGCCCCATATAAATTCATGTTCAGAGGTGATAGAAGCAGAATTAGACCATTCGGCCCATCAAGCCTACTCCGCCATTCAATCATGGCCGATCGATCTTTCCCTCTCAACCCCCGTCTCCTGCCTTCTCCCCATAACGCCTGACACCTGTGCTAATCAAGAATGTATCAATCTCGGCCTTAAAAGCCCCCAGTTGAACACTCCCTTAACCCTTTGACCTCTCCACCTCATTAACCTTTCAGTGATGTACCTGACATCTCCGTGCCTGGTTCATTGTCAGATTTACTTTGATAGTCGCTCCTGGGGATGTTTTACAGTAGTAGAAGCATAATATAAAAGAAGCAGTCATTTGAGCAGATCTTCCAAATTTCTCCCAATTTGGGTGGAACGGTGAAGAATACTAATTGGGCAAGATTCTGCACCATGAACCAATCTGCACCTTGAGGACTAGAAAGAATTGGATAGGGAATAAGGAAGGCAGCGGTAATCCATTTCGCTAATCTCTTTTCCTTGCACAGTAATCACAAGGTCATCTAAAACAATTCAGACCACTGGGCTGGCGCTAATTTGGATAATTACTAAGTGCTCATTTACATAATCTACAATTTAAAAAGCTCTCTTTTTTCACAGTCAGGGCAAAATTAAATGACATATCTCCTCTTCAACTCTGTGGTGAGAGCTGGATATGATTATCCTTATGTATTATGCAAATAATTATGCACACAATCACTTCAAAACAAAAATTTAGTGACACTGAATCTAATAGTGTTTACCTAAAGCTTGTTGTGATTCATTTGCTGCTGTTTCTGTCTGTGAACCAGCAAAGGGAATACCGACCTCCTCAGTGGGCCAGGCTACACTTCAAATTGCAAATTGATTGATGTTGTTTGATATCTGTCAACAGTTCCATGGACTTATTATTACTGCAGTCACTTTCTTTGCTCCTCTTGCTACATTTAGCTCGGGTCAAATCACAGGTTGAAGTCCTTTCAAGAGAAGCTTACAGTTCTTCGATGGACAGAAGGGTCTCGACCCGAAACCCCACCCATTCCTTCTCTCCAGAGATGCTGCCTGTCCCGTTGAGTTACACCAGCATTTTATGTCTATCTTCGGTGTAAACCAGCATCTGCAGTTCCTTGCGTAGGTTTACTTCAGGGACGGTTGCAGTTGGACGCTGGACAACAAAACAATAAGTCATACTGGCCCTGAGAGCGCGGTGCCAACCAATGAGGCAGACATGGGAAATGTTTCACAGAGCCAAAACAAATTGGGCGTCGCGGTGGTGCAGCGGTAGAGTTACCTCCTCACAACGCCAGACACCCGGGTTCAAATCTGACTACGGGTGCTGTCTATATGGAGTTTGTACGTTCTTTCTATGACCTGCATGGGTTGACTTCGGGTTCTCCAGTTTCCTCCCACACTCCAGGTTTGTAGGTTAATTGGCTTGGTAAAATTGTAAATTGTCCCTAGTGTGTAGGATGGTGTTAGTGTGCGGGGATTGCTGGTCGGCACGGACTTGGTGGGCCGAAGGGCCTGTTTCCACTCTGTATCACTACAGTAAACTAAACTAAAATAGTTTAACTCAACAGACAATCCACAGAAACTGGTTAAATAACTTGAACATAAACAGCAAATAAAACTTGGAACCCTACAGGAACATTGTATTCACTCTTTAAGCCAATAATTCAAGCCATATAAAGTCTCCTAATTGAAGTTGGAACTGTTCTTCAGTGAAACAGAGTTTGACAACAATCCTGTGAAACATCTTGGGATAAATACAAGTTGTTAGTGTTCTTCTCTGTTAATATTAGACAGTATAATATTGCGGCTGCGTTGTCTGTAGATCTGTGAACATACATCCTAACATGAGTCTGTACTCTTTAGAGACTGGAAATTAATTCACCAACCGTGACAATAGCCTACATTAATTTAGCAGCTTTAACTGTAAATTAATTTTACAAGAGTTTTGTATAGTTTAGTATAGTCTTGTTTTGTTTAGAGATACAGTGCGGAAACAGGCCCTTTGGCCAACCTAGTCCGCGTTGACCAGGGATCCCCGCACACTAACTCTATCCTACACACACTAGGGTCAATTTACAATTTTACCAAAGTCAATTAACCTACAAATCTGTATGTCTTTGGAGTGTGGGAGGGAACCGGAACACCCAGGGAAAACCCAAGCAGATCATGGGGAGAACGTAAAACTCTGTACAGAGGGCACCCGGAATCAGGATCGAACCTGGGTCTCTGGCGCTGTAAGGCAGTAAGTCTACTGGTGCGCACCCTGCAGAGTTATCAAACACAATTTGACATCTTGTCTCATGGGAGAAGAAGTAAATTCTAAGGACAATTTTAAGGAGGAGAATAAAGGCGAGAGGCAGTTCAGGTTTAGGTTTATTATTATGGTCAAGTGTGCTGTGGTAGTGTATGACTTGGTGGGGAATCTGATGCTGCTCACATGCAGTTACTGCTCTCACCCATCTTGGTGGTTGTGGTTGCCAGAGACCAAGGCAAATACCAACAATTTGTCCAAGACAAATACCTGTGATGCAGTTTGCTCCCATCTGACTTGTGCCTTGCTGAAGCTGAAAAGGTGTTGGGACTGTGATTGGGGTTGAGACACGGTTTCATAGGTCCATATGTCATTGGAGCAGAATTAGGCCTTTTGGCCCATCGAGTCTGATCTAATTTTCCCCCTCACCTCCATTCTCCTGCCTTCTCCCTGTAACTTTGACGCCCTTACTAATCAAGGTTTGGGTGGTAATGAATCTGGAGAACCCCCTCTTCTCTAATTTCCACACTATTCCCCAAAATAAAAGCTTTCAACCACTCATTCACAAATTAGGTCAAAGCCAGGAAATTAAGCTCTAACAAACAGGCCCTAGAACATGACATCTCTTTAGGTAGTGTATGGCCCTTCCCCTCCCTATGCGTCAGGCCCCAGTTTAATGTATTTTTTTACATCAGAGTGCTTCTCCAAATGAAGTTTGCAAAGCTTCTAAATGATTTAATTTAATCTGGCAGATCTGGTTGCAAGAGCAAATGGAAGAATACAGTCTCGTTTACTGCCACTGAATACTTGCCATTAATTCTGTTTGTGTTTTTTATTACGGAGTCTCTCTGCTATTGCAAGGTAAAGGTGACCTGTACATCCAGTAGTTAGATAAAAAGCACATTAAAAATTAGTCGAAGCTGTTAGCACAGAATAGTTGACCAGATGGTTCAGCACTGAAGTGTTTTATAAAGCGCAATTTTTCACACATGGAAAGCTTGCATTGATATGTTCATTAAGCACGCTCCACTCCAGGGTCCTCCAGCTCTGCTGTCATCTCATTCTGCACCACTAACTCCAGCACGCTACGGCAGATGCAACGTGACAACATCTCCCAGTCAGGCCAAGGCTGATATTCAACGACAGATACTTTAAGCGTTTGTTCTTTGTGGTGGTGCGTTTATGGCTGTTTACTGGCTTTGAAGTTAATTCTGGGATTCGTTCAGTTGACACCTCCACTCCAGCATGATATCCACCCCTCCCTTTCACTACGTTCACCAAACCTGCCGCCCTCGTGCCCACCATTGTCTCCCACTCCCTCCTCTTTACACTGGAGGAGGAGATAAAGAACTGCCTTGTTTACAGGCCCAAGCTTCTTACACCAGCAGCCTAGTGAATAGCTAAGGAGTCAGTCACCTCCTGACACCCCAACCCTTCCCACAAGGTGCGGTTAGACGTGTAGTTCAATATAATCGACGTGCGTGATGTGTGGGTCCCTATCTGCAGCTTGAGAAACATGGGACCATCCAGAACAAAGCAACCCTGCTTCATTGTCACTCTATCCACTGCCCTGAATATTATTCATTTCCCCATCCACCACCCTAAACATTCTTCTTCTCTCCATCCATTGCCCTGAACATTATTCCTCTTTCCATCCACCACTATATACATTATTCCTCTTCCCATCCAGCACCATGAACATTATTCCTCTTCCCATCTGAAGAAGGGTTTCGACCCAAAACATCACCCATTCCTTTTCTTCAGAGATGCTGCCTTCTCTACTGAGTTACTTCAGCATTTTGTCTATCTTCACTATTCCTGTTCCCATCCACTGCCCTACACATTATTCCTCTCCGTCATCGCCGTCTCTCCCCTACAGTGTTCACCATCTATAAAATGCACTGGAGTTATTCGCCGAAGTCACCAGCACATCCCAAATATGTAACGTCCACCTTGAAGAAGAACAAGAAACACCATCTCCAAGCCATACACTATCCTGGCTTGGAAAATTATAACTGGTCTGTTATTGCCACTGTGTCTAAATCTTGGAATTCCCTCCACAACAGTGCTGTGGGAACACCTTCACCAGATGGACTGCAGTGGTTTAACATGCAGCACATCATCTCCTTCTCAAGGGTAGTTAGGGACAGGCAATAAATGCTGGTCATGCTAGCAATGTTCTCACCATGAAAAATTGATTAAAAAATAAATACGTTGCCATAAAAAACCTTAAATCCATGACCACTGTCCCACTTATTATTGAAAAAAACCCCGATTAAACTTTGTATTCTCTGTTTACGTTTGGTCGTAATTTTAAATATCCTTAATAAAACTCAGTCTTCTTTGGAGAACAAACTTAACTCCTCTGATCTACACTCACAGCTGAGGTCAGGTGTCCCTGGACCAGCCAAGCAGATCCCTCTGCACTTTTGCCTTCCTTACTAAGGGGCAGTGCAGTCACAATGCTCATAACATGCATTTAAGGAAATTACAGATCCAAATGGCATGGGACAAATACTAAACCCTTTCTTAGCTTTAGGCTTGGGTTTCTTTTTTTTATTTTTATTATTTTTATTAGAAGTACGGTAAATTACAATAATACACAACACTTATATCTTAATACATTTTTTATACCGCTTCATTTTTTTGAGCTTTAAGAGAAAGATAGAAGTAAGAAAAGTAAAGAAAGTGCGCAAGAGTCGTGAAGTGCAAGAGAGTGTTGGGAAAAGAAAGCCCCTTAGAAAAGAAGTTAGAGAAGGAAGTAAAGTAAGAAAGTAGACCCTAGAAAAGAAAGAAAAAGAAAGTAGGAACAATCGCAGAAAGGGGACTACCAACCAAGTCTGTTTTTCTGTTTTTATTGTTTTACCTAGGCTTGGGTTTCTTAACATCACATGTGCAGGCGTACAGTGCAAAACTTTGTTTTATATCAAGAGTCAAGTCAAGAGTCAAGAGTGTTTTATTGTCATATGTCCCAGATACAACAATGAAATTCTTTTATGCTGCAGCACAACAGAATATGTAAACATAGTACACTGTAAACAATAGAATAAACAAGAAAAATAGTTCAGTGGTATATATACACATGGAGGTACACACACACACACACATATATATATATATACTATATACATATACACACGCACACGCACACATACGTACACACAAAAAACAAACAATAGTTGTGTAATAACAATAATAATAACAATAATAATAGTAATAATAGTCTATTGTAGTTCTGAGCTTATTTGAGGTTGTAGTATTTAATAGCCTGATGACTGTAGGGAAGAAGCTGTTTCTGAACCTGGACATTACAGTTTTCAGGCTCCTGTCCCATATTCCCGACGGCAGGGGTGAAATGAGTGTGTGGCCAGGATGGTGTGGGCCTCTGATAATGCTGGCTGCCTTGTTGAGGCAGCGACTCTGATAAATCGCTTTGATGGTGGGGAGGTCAGAGCCGGTGATGGACTAGGCAGTGTTTACAACTTTTTGCAGTCTTTTCCGCTCCTGGGCGTTCAAGTTGCCGAACCAGGCCATGATGCGACCAGTCAATGTGGTCTCTACTGTACACCTGTAGAAGTTCAGGAGAATCCTCTCTGACGTACCGAATCTCTGTAATCTTCTCAGGAAGTAGAGGCGTTCATGTGCTTTATTTATAATTGCATCAGTGAGCTGTGTCCAGGAAAGATCTTTGGAAATATGCACGCCCAGGAATTTGAAGTTTTTGACTCTCTCCACCATTGATATAAACAGGATTGTGGGTCCTCGTCATCCTTCCTCTTCCAAAGTCCACAATCAGTTCCTTGGTTTTACTGATGTTGAGAGCCAGATTGTTGTGCTGGCACCATGTGGTCAATCTCACTTCTATACTCTGGCTCATCACCATCTGTAATTCATCCAACAACAGTGGTGTCTTCGGCGAACTTGAAGACGGAGTTCGCACTAAATGTCTGGCTACACAGTCATGAGTATAGAGTGAGTACAGCAGGGGGCTGAGCACGCAGCCTTGAGGTGCTCCCGTACTGATTGTTAAAGAGGAAGAAGTATTTCTGCCAATTCGAACTGACTGTGGTCTGTGGATGAGGAAGTCGAGGATCCAATTGCAGAGGGATGCGCAGAGACCCAGTTCCATGAGCTTGGTAACCAGCTGTTTTTTTTAATTTATTTATTTATTTATTTGTTTGTTTTTTAATTTTTAATCGGAAAATTAATTCAATTATTAAAATTAATATTTACAATACAATAGAACAAAACAGAACCCACCACCATAATACAAGACAAACAAATATACTAAATATACTACTATGCAACTAAGCTGGTAACCATTTGTTTTAATTTAATCAAAAATATTTATTCAAATATTAAAATAATATACGCAGTACAGTAAAAAACAGGACCCACCACCATAATACACGGCAAATGATAAACTATTATACAAACTATCTTACACTCCTTGTCAAGGATGCATTCAACGTCCCGCGATGCCCAGCAGTCACGGAAATCCCCCAGGATGCCCGTGGACAGCGCGTAATCCCTCTCGAACATCACCATCATCATACAAGACAAACAAATATGCTAAATAAGCTACTATATACAACTATGCTGGTAACCAGCTTTAAAAAAAATGTAATCAAAAAGATTCAATTTTTCAAAACATTCTCTAACACCACGGACGTATCCCGAAAAAGGGGCAGGCAGCCGGCTCTGGCAGAGCCCTCTTCTGCCTGGCACCATGACTCGCAGTTGGCCAGCTTGGCCAGGCCCAGGAGCAACCAAACTAGGACATCTTCAGCCCTACCCTCTCCCCTTCGAACAGGGTGTCCAAAGATGAGGATGTTGGGTGAAAAATGCAGCCAGAAGGCAAGGAGCAGTCCCGTTAGATAATGGGACAAGGGCTGCAACCTCACACACTCCATGTACACGTGGTACACAGACTCTTCCAGCCCGGAAAAGTGGCAGGCGGCTGGCGAGCATGTGAACCGCGAGAGAAACAGGTTGCAGGGAACACCTCGGTGCAATACCCTCCACCCCAGGTCCCCAATGTAGAGGGGAGAATCCCTGCATAGATGGACATGCATTCAACCTTTTTTTAATTTTTTAATTTTTTTAATTTAAATCAAAAATATTTATTCAAATATTAAAATAATATATACAGCACAGTAAAAACCAAAACAGAACCCACCACCATAAATACACGACAAACAATAAACTATTATATAACTATATTACAATCCTTGTCCAGGATACATTCAACCCCCCAGCGGTGCCCAGCGGTCCCGGAAATCCCCCAGGATGCCCGTGGACAGGGCGTATTCCCTTTCGAACCGCACCCGGGCACGGACGTATCCCAGGAAAAGGGGCAGGCAGCCAGTTCGTGTAGAGCCCTCCACCGCCTTGCGCCTTGACTCACGGATGGCCAACTTGGCCAGGCCCAGGAGCAACCCAACCAGAACATCTTCAGCCCTACCCTCTCCCCTACGCACAGGGTGTCCAAAGATGAGGATGGTGGGTGAAAAATGCAGCCAGAAGGCAAGGAGCAGCCCCTTTAGGTATTGAAACAGGGGCTGCAGCCTCACGCACTCCATGTACACGTGGTGCACAGACTCTTCTAGCCCACAAAAGTGGCAGGCGGCTGGCGAGTCTGTGAACCGCAGAGAGAGAAACAGGTTGCAGGGAACACCTCGGTGCAATACCCTCCACCACAGGTCCCCAATGTAGAGGGGGAGAATCCCTGCATAGATGGACATGCATTCAACCTTGGAGGGGATGATGGTATTAAACGCTGAGCTGTAGTCTATAAACAACAGCCTTATTTTTATTGTCCAAGTGGTCAAGTGTGGCGTGGAGAGCCAGTGAGATTGCATCCGTTAACCTGTTGCGACGGTAGGCGAACTGTCGTGGGATGAGGTTCTTGTTGAGGTAGGAGTTGTTATGCACCATAACCAACCTCTAAAAGCACTTCATCACCACGGACGTTAGTGCCACTGGTCGATAGTTGTTGCACGTCACCTTACTCTTCTGTAGCACCGGCATTATTGATGCCTCTTAAAGCAGGTGGGCAATATAATCAGCTGATCAGATAATACTATACATAAATACAATCAAGTCAGACTTAAATGCAATAGGCAGAGCAAAGGGGAAGATACAGAGCGCAGTGTGTAGTTCTCAGCATTGTAGCGCACCATTCCAAAGTCCAATGTCCGCAATGGTGGAGAGTGAATCAGACAATACCCTAGCTTATGGAAGGACCATTCAGAAGCCTGATAACAGAGGGAAGAAGCTGGTTCTGTGTCTTGTGGTGTGCGCTTTCAAGCTTGTGTATATTCTGCCTGACGGGAGCAGGGTGAGGAAGGAATGACCAGGATGGGACAAGTCGTGTGGTTCTGATTCTGCAGTAGAAGAGCCAGAATGAGTAATTAACCAGTTGAAGGTTCTTTATTCATAAGCATTTGAGCCAATGGAAATAAGTGGTGTATTAGGGCAACATGATAATTGAATCCTTAAGTTGAAGGACTCTGGATGTGCTTCAACCATTTCTCTTTCCTTGTCCTCTCATTTCCTTATCTATATAACTAAAAGTCTCATCTTGACCACTTCCTGTCTGCGCTGTATATTGATATTAGAAAAATTGCTACCCTATATCACTATGATTTTTGGCCATCTTACTCACAGTCCTCCTCCGCTGAGGCAGCCCAGAGGATTTTTAAGATCGATGAAAAAAAAAAAAGTTATGAGTGTTTAAAAAATCTTGAGATCAGCTGATTGGTCCTCTCGCCAGTCAATCACCATGATGAAGGTAACGCCCCTTCTGGGGGGAGCGGGAGGACTTTAAAACCCCTGAATGTGAGTCAGTCATTCTGGAAGATCGCGAGGGAGAGGCCACAACTCTGATTCTGCTGTGAGTCAACTGAACTGTGAGTCTGCAATGTACTTGCAAAAAATGATTTGTTAGCCCTTAATGAAAATAAAAATAATTGTTTGGCCTGCCCTGTGCTTGAAACTGAAATGGCAATGGAAATGAAATGAAATGAAAATGAGATGAGTTGTTTGGCCTGCCCTCTGCTTGAAATTGAAATGGCAATGGAAATGAAATGAAATGAAAATGAGATGAGTTGTTTGGCCTGCCCTGTGCTTGAAATTGAAATGGTAATGGAAATGAAATGAAATGAAAATAAGATGAGTTGTTTGGCCTGCCCTGTGCTTGAAACTGAAATGGCAATGGAAATGAATGAAATGAAAATGAGATGAGTTGTTTGGCCTACCCTGTGCTTGAAACTGAAATGGCAATGGAAATGAAAATGAAATGAAAATGAGATGAGTTGTTTGGCCTGCCTGAAACCACTCATTTCAGCCCACAAGGCCCCTATTAGCTGAGAAACCAGTCCCTTTTGCCCAAAATGCCCGTATTAGCCCAGGAAGAGCATTTTGGCCCAAAAGGCCCATGCCAGGCCAGGAAAAGTCCAGAAAAAGTGCCTTTCAGTGAAATTTCACCTTTTTTTTTTAAGTCCCTTCAGCCCATCAGGCCTGTACTAGGAGGAGCCCAGGAGGAGTCCCTTTGGCCCATCAATAAGTATTCCTCCTGTAAGTATTAAACTTCACCCCAGTATTTTTCTCCCTCCCTTCATTGGCTCCCTGTGAGATCCAGGCCAGGATAGACTTTCCTCCTTCATTGCTGTGATCTGCAGAAATAGATGAAAAATGTCTAAAATTGATTCTCCACCCTCTCCCCCTTCTCTCTCACAGAGTCTCTCACCTGTTTTGGGCAGAATTTCTGGCAGTTTCTGAGCTGCCAGCCTACCAGCCCTGAGTGACTGAGCTGCCAGCCCACCAGCCCTAAGTGACTGAGCTACCAGCCCACCAGGCCTGAGTGACTGAGCTGCCAGCCCACCAGGCCTGAGTGACTGAGCTGCCAGCCCATCAGGCCTGAGTGACTGAACTGCCAGCCCAATAATCCATTCGCCCCACAATGTCCATACTAGCCCTCTGGAAACCAGTCCCTTTGGCCCACAACACCCATACTAGCGCTCCAGAAAGCCCCCCCCCCGCCCCACTGGCCACCAATATTGGAATTGGTGGAGAGGTGGAATATTGCGTTGTGGGACCAGCCCTCCCGTGTGAACATGGGACCCAACGGGTCCCACTTAGTCTAGTTCTTTATATTTTTCTGTTTGGCTTTAAAATAATTTCTTGCGGACGTTTAGGACGCACGATAGCGCAGCGCTAGAGTTGCTGCCTTACAGAGCCAGAGACCCGGGTTCGATCCCCTACTACGGGTGCTGTCTGTGAGGAGTTTCTACGTTCTCCCCGTGACCGCATGGGTTTTCCCCTGGTGCTCCAGTTTCCTGTCACTCACCAAAAATGAACAGGTTTGTAGGTTAATTGGTTTTGGTAAAAATTGTCTCTAGTGTGTAGGATAGCGCTAGTGTACGGGGATCACTGGTCGGTGCGGGCCTGGTGGGATGAAGAACCTGTTTCTGTGCTGTATCTCTAACTAAACATAGAGCACCATATAGGAATGTTCTTTAGAAACCACTTTTACTTCCCTTTGTTTTATTTGGAAGACACTTCCTGCTTACAGGAGCATCAGAGAAAGCCACCCAGAGAGCACCTGTGACCAGTTGGTGCTCAGATCCTCTACTAGAGGTTCCTTAACAACTGGACCACTTAGAGTCAGTCATACAGGCCCTTCAGCCCAATTTGCTCATGCTGACCAACATGCCTCATCGAAACTAGTCCCACCTGCCAGCGTTCGGCCCATATCCCTCTAAAACCTATCCTATCCATGTACCTGTCTAAAAATCGCTTAAACATTTGTCCAGTCAACATAAGAAATGAGCGCCTCATCTGCACTTTCTTGCCTGTTCCACAGAACCTTTTGTCTCCTACAACTCAACCTGTCCACCAACAATATTCTTACATTCTTTCAGCAATCAGACTGAGAGGCGAGACCAATGTGCTGCATGATTGAACGGACAGTATTATGTCTCTGCTGTACATCTCCACCATCCAAGTACCTCTCTGGAATGGGAGCAGTGTGATTTGTCCTCACACTTTAGCTTCACCGAACCCATCTCTCCCACCCCTCCCCCCCCCCCTCTCAGCCCACCTCTATCCTGACTCACCATCCCCACAGTCACTTACACCATCTCACCACCCTCATCACCATTCCCAGCCCACGACCCCACCTTCACCTCACCCCTTACCTCCATGTTAGTTCATCTTCCTCCATTCCCTGCTTATCCACCTGCCTTGCTAACAATGTCTTAAAAGCGGAAACTATCACACCTGCCTCCACCACCACACCTGGCAGTGCATTTTCGGCACTCATCACCCTGCAAGTAAAAGTCTTGCCTCTGAATATTTCCTCTTCTCACCATAAAGCTCTGCCCTCTAGCCTTTCATATTTCCACCCGGGGGAAAAGATTCTGACTATCTAGCCGAACTATGTACCTCATCATTTTTTTTTATAGTTCTGCCAAGGTCTCCCTCAGCTTGCACTGCTCCAGATGAAACAATCTAAGTTCGTCCAAGAAAAGGCGTCAGGTGCTGGAGTAACTCAGCAGGTCAGGCGGCATTTCTGGAGAACGTAGGCATTTCAGGTCAGGCCTAGGTGTAGTAGCAGGAAGAGAGGTGAGGGTGGGGTAAAGCCTGGCCAGTGATCGATGGATACAGGTGAGGGGGGTGTGTGGATACAAGGAATGCTGGTTTACAAAAAAAGGCACAAATTACTGGAGTAACTCAGTGTGCGAGGCAGCATCACTGGAGAACGTGGAAGTTTGTCCAATCTTTTCTTTTAGCTAATGCCCTCTAATCCAGGCAGCATTGTGGTAAAGCACTTCTGCGCCCTCCCCAGAGCTTTGTGTAGCTTTGTACCCATACTCAGTTCTGATCGCTGATTCATCACGCTAATCATCTGGACACTTGCTATTAGCTCCATCTACTGACGGCATGAGATCCCGGCAGAGAGCAAGAGCCTCACACCCACACTCTTCGCCCCAGAGATACCAGCACTGGCCTCCCTCCAGCAAGCGACAGACTTGTGTCCACTTGGACCTGAGGTCACCTCGTCCAAGAGGTAGAATCCGTACATTAATGGAGACCGCACTTCAAAAGGACTTGGGAGGGACTTTGGGACATCTGAGAGTTGCAGAAGAAATGCACGCCTTCCCTCCTTTCAAGTGTTAATCGCAAGCACCGTGAAGAAGAATTAATTCCTTTTATTCATTTTAATGGAAAATGTCACTTGCAAGCAATGGTAAATCCCAGCTTACATCCGACTGCGAAAGGTCAGAGAGCATGGGGACTGCTTGGCACCAACTGTGCCTTCTTTCAGCTTGGGTGTTATCCAATTGCACATAAACAAGATCTGTCACAGGGCCATTTGGGGCTTGTTGTCTCAGCTGCTGTTTACCTACCAGCCCATCTGCCTTTCTCCAAAGGAAGAGTTAATTAGTCACATGCCCAAATTTATTATTCAGGATCAATTGAGTTTAGCACAAGCACTGAACATCGACTTGTCCAGCAAGATAATCCCCGGTGTTCCTGGCAGGACTAACGATCTGCTGATGCAGTGGAGCACGGCTGATTGACCCAGGCAGATCCAGTCAGAAATGTAATCACCTTTCCTATCCCGGGGGTTAGCTCATTAATGGAAATACCCTCAGCCGAGCGGTGGGCACAGGGCGACACTATTAGAACCGAGCGTGATGGAGGGAGAGAGAGAAATAGGGAGAGGGAGAGGGATAGAGGGATAGAGGGAAATAGGGAGAGATAGGGAGGGGTAAGGGAGAGGGTAAATGAGAGCGAGAGGGAGAGGTGGAGAGACAGAGAGAGAGAGAGAGAGCGAGAGAGAGAGCAGTCCTGCTCCGCTGCTCTGCTGCCCCGCTTCAATGCATCTGTCAGCGTGGTCCGTGGGTGCTCGTTATTTCAAGCCGAGCTCTCCAGGCTCGAGGTTCTCTTGATTTCGAGGGAAGTGGAGAGGAGAGCCTGTCAGAAAATAAATTAGGCCAGAGCCACACGATTCCCCGAGCCTCGTCAACAGGCAGTCGCCCTGCGGTCTGTACGGTGTCCACATCTGCCCCTGCCACTGCCCGGGAGACCAATTTGGCATCAGAAAGAACAAAAGAACATAAGAAGTAGATGCAGGAGGAGGCCATTTGCCAGGCTCTGCCATTCATCAAGATCAGGGCCTGATCTTCTGCCTCAGCATCACTTTCTCGCACCGACCCCTCGTTCCCTCACATCCATACTGATCACTCTGAGGAAGGGTCCCGGCACGAAACATCACCTATCCATTCCCACATCAGATGCACCCAGACTCACTCAGTTCAAGAGTCAAGAGTGTTTTATTGACACATATCCCAAACAGAACAATTACATTCTTACTTGCAGCAGCACAACAGAATATGTAAGGTTATCATTCTCTAGACAATATGATCAATGGAGTAGGGGGGGGGGGGGGGAACCACAAAAAAAAAAAAAACACAAAAAAAACACAAACGCAAACGCAAACGCAAACACACACAAGCGCACAAGCGCACGCGCACGCACACACACACACACACACACACACACACACAAGCGCACAAGCGCACACACACACACACACACACACACACACACACACACACACACACACACACACACACACACACACACACACACACACACACACACACACTCTACCCCCCCCCCACCCCCCCCCCCACCTCTCACTGCTGCATTGCAATCAGACACCTTTACCCCTGTACACAAATCTGTCCACATTAAAGGCCAATATGCCATTTGTCACTATATGTTAGAGCCATTACTGTGCAGAGGGAGGCTATTCAGCCCACTGAGCCCATGCCAGCTCTCTTTGGAGCTCCAATCAGCCTTATTCCCCAGCTCTATTCCTATACTTCTACACATTTATTTGCCTTAAGTGCCAATCCAAATCCCTCTCAAAATTATTGCTGACCTCCATTTCCAGATCATCAATGGTCATAAAAGTATAGTTTTTATCACCATAAAATGTGTTCTTCCTTCCAGCGCCCATAGATATTTTAGGTTAAAAGTTCAATATCAATAGTAACAACATTGCTTTGTTAACTTAAATCTGTCATAATCTTCGACATCCTCTGTTACATCTCACCGCAACCTTCTTTGCCATAAGGAGAGCCCTCAAGCTTCAACCTACGGCCAAATTCCCTCATTGATGATGTATCATGAAAGATGAGATGATGAAATGATGGGACAACTGGGCTTGTATCCACTGGAATTTAGAAGGATGAGATATAGCAACACATAAAATTCTTAAGGGATTGGACAGGCTAGATGCAGGAAAATGTTCCCAATGTTGGGGGAGTCCAGAACCAGAGGTCACAGTTTAAGAATAAAAGGTAGACCATTTAGGACTGAGAAGAGGAAAAACTTTTTCACCCAGAGAGTTGTGAATCTGTGGAATTCTCTGTCACAGAAGGCATTGGAGGCCAATTCACTGGATGTTCTCAAGAGAGAGTTAGATATAGTTCTTAGGGCTAACAGAATCAAGGGATATGGGGAGAAAGCAGGAACGGGGTACTGATTCTGGATGATCAGCCGTGTTCATATTGAATGGCGGTGCTGGCTCGAATGGCCGACTCCTGCACCTATTTTCTATGTTTCTATGTTTCGATTCTTGGTACCTACCAGGAGCTAGCATGGACTTGATGGACTGAATGGCCTCTTTTGTGGTATATTAAATAAACATTTAATCCCACTGAGGGTAGTTCGCAAGGGGGAAGGTGTTAGCTGGAGAGTTAAGGGCCTGTCCCACTTGGCGATGTTTTTCGGCGACTGCCGGCGTCATATTAGTGTCGCTAAAAGATTTTGAACATTTCAAAATCCACCGCACGTCATACGTCATCACGCTGCCTCACGCTGCGTCACGCTTCATCATGCCACAAATTTTTCAGTGACCTGATACGTCAGTCAATGATGCCGGCAGTCGCCGAAAAAATCGCCAAGTGGGACAGGTCCTTTGGGAATCAGAGGAACAGTTTTAGGATAAGAGGCGAGGCGTGAGAGAAGTAACAGGATTGCAATTCTTTGGAAATCTCCACCAGCGGGCGGGGATTGCTTATTCAGGCTGGAGCTTGATAGATTTTCACCAAGGAACATAATACACAGGGTTGTTAGGAAAGGAACGGAGGAATTAAGCAGGAATGTGGGTTTGAGGTTCAACATCGGCCATGCTCTCATGAAATGGTAGAACAGCCACATCAGCTGTCCCTATTCCCCATGTGGCCTTCTTTGAAGACAACTCATTGGTCGTAAAGAGTTTTGTGAGCGGCAGGGGCATAAAAACGCCACGTCTTCTACTTCAAGAAGGAAACAAAGCCAGAGAGGGTGTGGAGGTCTGGATTTAAGCACATTTCGTCCTGTGTTTGCTGATTAAATGTCCTCCAAGCAATGAGGCAAAGCATCCCACAGCCATCAAGAACACTCACTTCCACCGCTTTTGATCTTAATGTTTTTCAGCAACCAATGCACAAAATGCACCAAGGCATGGCATTGGGATTGCATCTCCGTCGGTACATGTCACATCTAGTAACATCTAGAACAGAGAGGATAAAACAGGACAGCACAAGAACTGGTCCTTCGCTCCACAATGTCTGTGCAAAACATGAAGCCAAGTTAAACTAATCGCCTGCATGTGATCCATATCTCTCCTCCATTCCCCACATAACCATGTCCCATCTAAAAACCGCTTAAAAGCCACAATATCTGCTTCCGCCACCACCCCTGGCAGTGCATTCAAGACAAGCACCACTCTCTGTGTAAAAAGGTTGTCCCCACATCTTCATTAAACGTTCCCGTTCCAACCCGACAGTTTTGCCCTTTAGTGCTTGACATTTCCACGCTGGTAAAAAGGCTCTGACCATCTACCCTTAATTCTCGTAATTCTCTATACTTCTATCAAGTTTCCTAACAAAGTCAGCACTGCAGAGAATTCCATGTTTGTCCAACCTCTCCGTCTAACTAATGCCCTCTGATCCAGGCAGCATTCTGATGAACCTCTTCTGCACCCTCTACAAAGCCTCCACATCCTTCCTGTAATGTGGCAACCCAAACCATATACAATATTATTCCCTTTACGTTATTCCACAACGTTATTCCCATTATCATGTACCTGAACATCGTGGATGGCTCGATTGTCATCATATATAGTCTTTCCGCTGACTGGTTAGCACGCAACAAAAAATTTCACTGCACTTTGGTACACGTGACAATGAACTAAACCAAACTAATACTTCATATGTGGCCCAAGCAAAGTTTTATAAAGCTGCAACATGACTTCCTGACTCTTATACTCAATACTTCGATCGATGAAGGCAAGCATATTACATGTCCTCTTTACAACTCGACTTGTCACTTGCAGGGAGATATGGCTCCATGATCCCTCTGTACATCAATCGTGTTAAGGGTCTTTCCATTAACTGTATACTTTCCCCTTACATTCAACCTCCCAAAGTGCGACACCTCACACTGATCCAAATGCCGCTGCATCCTTTGTCAGCCTCCCTCACTGTCCGCAACTCCATTGATTCTCATTCACAGTAATCTTCTGAGGCTCGTGCTTAACACTTCCCACAGCAA
The DNA here is from genome assembly GCA_038087875.1 of Malacoraja senta. Taxonomy (NCBI): domain Eukaryota; kingdom Metazoa; phylum Chordata; class Chondrichthyes; order Rajiformes; family Rajidae; genus Malacoraja; species Malacoraja senta. The sequence continues at coordinate 40,391 of JAXLNO010000969.1, forward strand.
TTGTTTTCTCATATTTCCATGCAACTTTGAATTCATTTCCCCCACTTATTTCCCACTAACACATTCCCTCTACATATCCATCATTGCTCCTCTGATTCCCCTCTCATCTGCCTATATGAGAGATAATTTAGTACCAACGCCCCCCCCCCCACTTCTTTGAGGTATGTGAGGGAAAATTAAGGTTAAAAAATGAGTCGCAAGGAAAACATGCAGACTCCACACAGACAGCAGCAGAGGTTAGCATCAACCCCAAGTTTTTGAAGCTGTGAGGCAGTGGCTCTATCCATGCTTCTAGGAGACTGGACAAGGAAATGTTGAGCATTGAAGATCATCAATGGAAAGAGAAACTACCATGGCAACGAGAGCTGATAACACACGAGGGAGAAAGGATTCTGATAATGGTGTGTGATTAAAGAAAGGTAGGTGTGTATATGCTAGCATGAAGCAGGTGGACAGAGTGGCCAGCGCCTTTATCACTGAGTGTATAATTGCTTCACACTTATCTTGTTGGCAACTCCCGCGAAACAATAAATTGACTCAAATTGCCTGCGGCGCGACAATTAAAAGCTAATTAAAATGCAGGGATCTGTTCTCTCCCTCCTCTTCCACGAGACAGAAGTCTGAAATGAATCACTTTCCAGTTCCTGAAATGGATCCAATGTTTCGTGTTCCTCCACAGTAAGGTTCAGCACCAGAAAGAAATTAAATACGTCAGATTTCAAATCAGTAATTGACAAAAGCACAGGCACATTACCAAATGATGATTATAATTAATTTGTCGCCGGTATTGTGACAGCAACATATCATTAATGTAATAAGATGCTGTTTTGAAAAATCTGAAATTTGCATGTATTTAACATTAATTTAACGGCAGTTTTATGATAGCAAGTGCATTGTTAATGTAATAGACACCATCACTAATGTAAGAATTTGCATTTAATTAGCCCACTAACAGTTGTAATCACACACAGTTCTGAACTGCATGCTTTGTTTATTGTTTGTTGTCACCCATCTGAATGTGTTAATTAGCCAGGATAGAAAGGCAAATGTCTACAGGGCCAGAGACACGCAGGAATCACAATGGGCAGCTTGCAGTTTCCTTACCAGCTGAGAACAAACGCATCAAGCAAGAAAAAAAATGTATATATCTTGGACCTTAACGCCGTCAGTCAAGCATTAGGAGTGCCGCTCCCATTTCGGAGGATTTGGGGTAGGCACATGGAATGGATGACTGTGGATTGTGAGCAGGCAGATAGGAGTTTGTGTTGGCATCATGCTTGGCACAGACATTGCCGGCTGCAGCCAGGGCCTGTCCCTATCCCCTACTCCCAATTCCTCTGTCTACGCCGCATCTGCGCCCAAGATGAGGTGTTCCATACTAGAACAGGGCGGTCATGGTGGCGCAGCGGTAGAGTTGCTGCCTTACAGCGAATACAGCGCCGGAGACCCGGGTTCGATCCCAACTACGGGTGCTGTCTGTAGGGAGTTTGCCCATTCTCCCCGTGTGTGACCTGCGTGGGTTTTAGAAACATAGAAACATAGAAAATAGGTGCAGGAGTAGGCCATTCGGCCCTTCGAGCCTGCACCGCCATTTGATATGATCATGGCTGATCATCCAACTCAGTATCCCATCCCTGCCTTCTCTCCATACCCCCTGATCCCTTTAGCCACAAGGGCCACATCTAACTCCCTCTTAAATATAGCCAATGAACTACCTTCTGTGGCAGAGAATTCCACAGATTCACCACTCTCTGTGTAAAAAATGATTTTCTCATCTTGGTCCTAAAAGTCTTCCCTCTTATCCTTAAACTGTGACCCCTAGTTCTGGACTTCCCCAACATCGGGAATAATCTTCCTGCATCTAGCCTGTCCAACCCCTTAAGAATTTTGTAAGTTTCTATAAGATCCCCCCTCAGTCTTCTGAATTCCAACGTGTACAAGCCGAGTCTATCCAGTCTTTCCTAATATGAAAGTCCTGCCATCCCAGGAATCAGTCTGGTGAACCTTCTCTGTACTCCCTCTATGGCAAGAATGTCTTTCCTCAGATTAGGAGACCAAAACTGTACGCAATACTCCAGGTGTGGTCTCACCAAGACCCTGTACAACTGCAGTAGAACCTCCCTGCTCTTATACACAATATAATGGCTGATCATCCAACTCAGTATCCTGTACCTGCTTTCTCTCCATACCCCCTGATCCCTTTAGCCACAAGGGCCACATCTAACTCCCTCTTAAATATAGCCAATGAACTGGCCTCAACTACCTTCTGTGGCAGAGAATTCCAGAGATTCACCACTCTCTGTGTGAAAAATGTTTTCTTCATCTCGGTCCTAAAAGATTTCCCCCTTATCCTTAAACTGTGACCCCTTGTTCTGGACTTCCCCAACATTGGGAACAATCTTCCTGCATCTAGCCTGTCCAACCCCTTAAGAATTTTGTACGTTTCTATAAGAACCCCCCTCAATCTTCTAAATTCTAGCGAGTACAAACCGAGTCTATCCAGTCTTTCTTCATATGAAAGTCCTGACATCCCAGGAATCAGTCTGGTGAACCTTCTCTGTACTCCCTCTATGGCAAGAATGTCTTTCCTCAGATTAGGAGACCAAAACTGTACGCAATACTCCAGGTGTGGTCTCACCAAGACCCTGTACAACTGCAGTAGAACCTCCCTGCTCCTATACTCAAATCCTTTTGTGATGAATGCTAACATACCATTCGCCTTCTTCACTGCCTGCTGCACCTGCATGCCTACTTTTCTCCGAGATCTTCGGTTTCCTTCCACACTACAAAGACGTACAGGTTTGTAGGTTAATTGGCTTGGTAAATGTAAAAATTGTCCCTAGTGGGTGTAGGATCGTGTTAATGTGTGGGGAGTACTGGTCGGCGCAGACCCGGTGGGCCGAAGGGCCTGTTTCTGCGCTGTATCTCTAAACTAAACTAAACTAAACATCTGAGAGGTCCTCATTCTTTAGGGAACAGGGGTTCCCCTCTCCCATCATAGATGAGTCCCTCACTCGTGTCTCCTCGGTACCCCGTAGCTCCGTCCTAGCCCCCCCCCCACTAGTCGCAACAGAGACAGAGTTCCCCTAGTCCTTACCTTCCACCCCATCAGCCGTCGCATACAACACATAATCCTCGGAAATTTCTGCCACCTCCAACGGGATCCACCACTAGCCACGTTTTCCCATCTCCACCACTTTCCTCCTTCCGCAGAAACCACTCCCTCCGCAACTCCCTGGTTAACTCATCCCTTCCCACCCAAACCACCCCCTCCCCAGGTACCTTCCCCAGCAACCGCAGAAGATGCAACACCTGTCGCTATACCTCCTCCCTCGACTCTGTCCAGGGACCCCGACAGTCCTTTCAGGTTAGGCAGAGGTTCACTTGCACCTCCTCCAACCTTATCTACTGTATGTATTGTTCAAGATGTGGACCCTTATACATCGGCTAGATGAAACGCAGACTGGGCGATCATTTCGCGGAACACCTTCGCTCAGCCCGCGTGAACCAACCTGATCTCCCGGTTCCTGGACACTTTAATTCTCCTTCCCATTCCTACACAGACCTTTCTGTCCTAGGTCACCTCCATTGTCAGAGTGGGGCTAAATGCAAATTGAAGGAACAGAATCTCATATTTCGCTTGGGCAGCTTACAGCCCAGTGGTATGAATTTTGATTTCTCTCACTTCTGATAGCCCCGGCATTCCGTCTCTCTCTATCCCTCCCCCACCCAAGTCGCACTAGCTTCTCATTTTCGCCCTACAAACAGCTTACAATGGCCTGCTTCCTTTCTCGTCGTTACTTTTTTGTATATCTTTCAGTCATTGTTCTTTATCTCTCATCACCGTCTATATCTCTCGTTTCCCTTATCCCTAACCAGTCTGAAGAAGCTTCAGATGAATAGCTTCAGATGATTATGGAGAGGGCAACAAGAAGGAATGGAGAGAGAGGAGGGATGGGATAAACATTGCACTGAGGATGAGAGGGCAGGCAGGCCATGCCATGGCAAGTGTGCCCATCAAGGCCTCTCTCTCTACCTGCAATGTCCCTGAATATGCTTTCAAGAGAGAGCTAGATAGGGCTCTTAAAAATAGTGGAGTCAGGGGATATGGGGAGAAGGCAGGAATGGGGTACTGATTGGGGATGATCAGCCATGATCACATTGAATGGCGGTGCTGGCTCGGAGGGCCAAATGGCCTACTCCTGCACCTATTGTCTAATATGTGCCTCCAAGGCTGGTCCTGGTATCTACATTCGGGCTCACTAACAAGACTGTGCAACTGACACCATCAAACGCGATGTACAAACTGCATCCAGTGTTCCCGATGTGGCCTCCTGTACATTGGGGAGACCAAGTGTGGTGTCGGCGACTGTTTCACCAAACACTTGCGCTCGGTCAACTGCCAAGCGTACTGGACCTCCCAGTTGCTAACCATTTTAACTCCCCTTCCCATTCCCCTATTGACCTTTCTGTCCTGGGTGTCGTCCAATGCCACGGTGAGACCACACACAAACTGGAGAAACAGCACCTCATATTCCGTTAGGGAGCTTTCAATCCTGAAGAAGGGTGTCGACCCGAAACGTCACCCTTTCCGTCTCTCCAGAGATGCTGCCTGTCCCCCCGCTGAGTTACTCCAGCTTTTTGTGTCTTCCAACGGTATGAACATTGAATTCTCCAATTTTAGGTAACTACCAAGCCTGGACGTTCTTCCCACCCCCCTCTATGCTGTGCCCTACCTGGACTTGGATCTATATCACCCCTCCCCTTCCACCCACATCCTTCCTCTCACTTTACACTTTGCAACTCTTCAATCTTTTTGTCTCACACCTTCTGTCTTCACATCTCTGGCCTTCGTCCAACTATCTTCTAATTCCCCCCCCCCCTCACCTATATCCACCTATGACTGATAGATTGATAGACTGATAGAGTCTGAAGAAGGGTCTCGACCCGAAACGTCACCCATTCCTTCTCTGCACAGATGCTGCCTGTTACTCCAGCTTTATGTGTCTATCTTCCACCTATGACTTGTCACACCTCCCCCCCCCCGACCCCCCCCGACCCCCAGCACTATCAATCTGAAGAAGGGTCCACTATCTCCAGGGATGCTGCCTGACCCACTGGGTTTGTGTCTTTTTTTCATAAACCACTATCTGCAGTTCCTTGTTTCTACGATGTACTAACTAGAGTTGGTTTTCCAAACTAGACTTAAAGGCCAGGCTCAGCAGGAAAGTGCGGAAACATTAACCTTCCTGCCACAGTCCAGTTAACCATGGATTAACCTATAATGAATGGTTCCATAAATTAGTAATTAAGTAAAGGAGAGTATCTCTCATTGAGCATTGATAGAAACTCTACAATGAAAGAACTCATTTGTCTATTTACACATCGAGCCCAGCTTGACTCATTGTGCCCAGTTTTTCGGCTCTTGGTTCCTGACCTTGTTCATGGCAAAAAAAAATAATCTTTGCTAATTGCAACATTGCCCATCTCTTATCTTTTGCTTTAGTCTTTGGGAAGCCTCACACTGAGGAGACCAATTGGCCGATCCACTCAGTGACTCCTTCAGATATCTCGTGGAGAATGGGGTGCCCCCTGCAAACAGTTCTCACTGGCTGCTGGTTGCAATGGGTCCATGGTTTGGGTCAAACCGCATCTTGCATTTGTGGGCAGGTGGTCTGTGTGGACGTTGCAGGGGAGGTTGAGGCCGGTAATTCCGACTGTGGAACAGTAGTCTAGTTTAGTTTAGAGACCCAACGTGGAAACAGGCCCTTCGGCCCATCGAGTCCGCACCGTCCAACGATCACCTGTGCACCAGTTCTATGTTATCCCAGTTCCGCATGCTGAACACTAGAAGCAATTTACAGAAACCTATAACCTACAAAGCTGCACGTCTTTGGAATGTGGGAGGAAATCAGAGCACCCGGTGAAAGCCCACGTGGCCACAGGGAGAAGGGGCAAACTCCGTACAGACAGCACCCGTTGTCAGGATGGAACCCGGGTCTCTGGCGCTGTAGGGCAGCAACTCTACCGCTGCATCACCGTGCTGCAGTAGGGTGGTACCCGTTTCCTGCATTGGATGCGCCCAGTAATTTTCTCCGTCTGATGAGGGATCATGGTTGCGTCCCAGGCATTGATTGTTAGTTCCCAGAACAGCCGCTTCAGCCTCCTGAACAAGGGTCTCCACCCGAAACGTCACCCGTCCCTTCTCTCCAGTGATGCTGCCTGTCCCGCTGAGTCACTCCAAGTCTAACACCATGATTTTAAACCTTTTCGTGATACTCTTGCCAAACCAATGCAGAGAATGAGGTGACGGCTACATTTCTCCATCTCGCAGAAGAATTCAGTGGCATCAGTTTTTGATATATCAGCAACATTCCCTCACCGCAATCAATTAGGAGTAAACTGCAGGTGCAGTAATGCTGGGAGCTTGAGCTCATTTTGGTTAGTGTTTGAACAACCAAAGCCCTTGATTAATCAGGATAATGAATTACTTCACCTTGCCCAGAACCACTAACACTGAATGCAAATTCATTCGGATACTTTATCATTATCTTTTCACTTTAATTAGGTTTCATGGCTCCAAATGTTGATCACAAGTACAAGAGGCAATTTGTTACCCACTAATGATTCTCTCAGTTCATCGTCATCGTTAGCGGGCGGTCGCAAAGAGCAACCCATTTTTAAAACAGATATACAGCCAGCACCATTCCTCTTCGTGCTGTCCTTCCCGACAAGTGCTGGCCTCAATAATTCAATCCACAGTGGTCAGCGTTCGCCAACAAAATGAGCACGTGGAATGGGTCTACAAGTTGTCTCTCGTTCCAGTTGTTCTTCTAGGAATGCTTTCCAAACCTTACTTGTAGACTGCACCCCACTTTAAAGGTGAAAGCTCCCAACTGTTTTTTTTAAATAAAAAATGCTGGAGAAACTCAGCGGGTGCAGCAGCATCTATGGAGCGAAGGAAATAGGCAACGTTTCGGGCCGAAACCTGTTCAGGGTTTGGGCCCGAAACGTTGCCTATTTCCTTCGCTCCATAGATGCTGCTGCACCCGCTGAGTTTCTCCAGCATTTTTGTCTACCTTCGATTTTCCAGCATCTGCAGTTCCTTCTTAAACATGTTTTTTTAATCAGGTGGTTTGGTATAAACATCGTGGTTGAGATTAAGGGGGAAGCAATAGACGGCAGGGACTACAACACCTCGTATTCCACTTGGGTAGCTTACAACCCAATGGAATGAACATCGAAGATAGACACAATATGATGGAGCCACTCAGCAGGTCAGGCAGCATCGCTGGAGAGAAGGAACTTCCGTTTTATTCCTCAATCACTTTCAATAAAATCCTTCGTTTTGTCAATGGTCCCATGGCATGAGATTAAATAGAGTGAGGTTCTCCAATGAGTTTATCTTGTCAATACAGACAGGCCATGGAAATATAACAATTTGATTTATTTTCCTTGATGAGCATGTGGCCTTGTTTTTGATTAAAGGGCCTGTCTTCGGCGACTGCCGGCACCCGTCATAGGTCGCCGGAAGATTTCAATATGTTGAAAATTCAGTGGCGACCAGAAAGACGGTACGAATCTTTGGGTGACTAGGAGACGACTCCCGACAATACAGGCGACACCCTGGCGACATGTCGCAGGATGAAGCCTGTATGGTGGTGAGTAGTCGCCCAAAGAGTCGTATCTTGTTCTGGTCGCCTCTGGATTTTCAACATGTTGAACATTTTCGCCGACCTGTAACGACCTATGACGGCAGTCGGCGAAAAAGTCGAGTAAGTGGGACAGGCCCATAATCCAGACTTTGCGCATCTGTGAATTGTAAATACCAAACCATCCGAACCTTCGGTCTACGGCCAGAGTGGGAGGACAAAGAGTTCCACAGCCTCACATGCCTCAAGAAGGTCAGTGAAGGCAATGTACTCGCAATCTACTCCATGCTCTTTCTGGGTAGTCAATGTCTTGTCAATGCCAATTCTATGGAGAAACTTTCTTCCTTTCTGCAGTCGTTGAATTTCCGACTCAATAATGAACATTGTGAGGAATTCCCATCTTATGGAGCAAACCATTGACTAAAGGGCCTGTCCCACGGGCATGCGACTCCATGCGGCAAGCGCGACCTAACCGCAAGCGGGTGCCGCGCGGAGGTCAAGTGATCCCCGTACAGGGCCGGTCCCACCAGCATGCGGCAAGCGCTACCAAATCGGAAGCGGGGGCCGTGCGGAGGTCGAGTGACGTCAAGACGGTGCGTACGGCGGCGAGGCGGTGCGCACGGCCGTTGATGCGGCTGCGGGGCGGCAGGCTGTTGCCGCATGGAATTTTTGAACAGTGTCAGTTTTTCGGAGCCCACGCGATGTCGGGACCAGCTCCGCACAACTCCATACGGCTCCGGCGATCGAAGTGGGACCGGCCCCGCGACCTCCGCACGGCCCCCGCTTGCGGTTAGGTCGCGCTTGCCGCATGGAGTCGCATGCCCGTGGGACAGGCACTTATGCGTTAGCTTGATTTAGAAGCATCTCAAATATCAAGTGGGGAAACAGTGATTTTGTCTGAAAGACTAATGCCCGTCTGCACTCCATCGCTGGTCCTGAAGGTACAAAGATGAAGGACTTGAACCCACAAATTGCGACCTCAAAGACGACAGACTGAGTCAATACTGAGTGTGTTTCAGTTTTAGTTTAGACACAAGATGCTGGAGTAACTCAGCGGGACAGGCAGCATCTCTGGAGAGAAGGAGTGGGTGACGTTTCGGGTACAGACCCTTCTTTGAACCAGCATCTGCAGTTTGTACTTACTCGGTTTAGTTTATTCTCCCGTGTACGTGTACCCTGGTCCAGTGAAGAGCTTTTGTTGCATGCTAACCAGTCAGTAGAAAGACAATACATGATTATAATCGAGCTGTTTACAGTGTATAGATACATGAGAAGGGAATAACGTTTAGTGCAAGGTAAAGCCAGCAAAGTCCGATCAAGGATTGTCCGAGGCGTCAAGGATGCCACAAAACAGGCATCAGACATTGCGATCAGAACAATAGTTAATTCAGAGCGTGGGCTGCTTGGGATGCTTTGATGTGGTACAGTGCTCCATAAATGCAAGTACCATTATTAATTTAGTCATTACTCTTTATAACTGTTTGATAGTCAGAAAAGGATTGGTGCAGTACTTCCTGCTTTAATTATGGAGACCCATTAAGAATATCAATCATCACAGCCCCAGACTCCACGTTCCCACTATTGACAAATCTGTGAGAAATTGTCTCCAATAAAGCTTCTCAGCAATCAGGAAATGCAATTCCTGAAATTACAGGAAGTCTAATAGTCCTCCCACTGGGACTATTTACCTAGAACACACACAACAGCCAACTGTGCAATTCAGATACAAATCCCAGTCAGACTTAAAAATATATGTTGCATGGCTGAAATCAAATTAAATATTACAGTGTTATAATTGATTTTAGCAGTGAGATTAAATTCCTTTCTGCATCACTGAGCAAGATTTAGATTTATCTAATTGCTTCTGGTTTACAGCAAGGCTTGATTCATTACTACACACTGCACATGCCTGGGTAATTGATGCAACGTATAACTCTTCCCGGATAGAATGATTAAAATTAAGAAAAACTAAATCTTGGAACTAATCTAATGCGAGGATTAAAAGGACGAAAAATTGCTTGTTAGATCGCAACAGATTATCTCGACAAAACAAAAGCAGAAGGGGATTAAAATCGATTTTACTGCTCATTACTACTTAATAGTGAAGGGCCTTGCTTGAGCAGGTGACTTGCTCTGTGCAGAAAGTGAGTGCATCCTTAAAGTAACCTCTTCAACTAAGCTTTGGAAGATATTCCCTTCAAGGACAATTGTGGTAGGAAGCACCCAGCAGAAGCATGCCGTAAGATTGAACCTATGAGTGTGATTAACTGTGGGTGTTGCAGCCTCTTGAAGCACTCAGCCCCTCTACTACTCACCACCTCCTTATAAAATAAATGGCAACTGCATTTTGGCACAGCCCTTCACAACAGGCGTCATGTTTTTCAGATTAAAATAGAGACCGCACTTCTAAAGAGCTTCATTGGATGTAACGGGCTGTGGGTACATTTTAGTTTAGTTTAGTTTAGAGATACAGCGCGGAACCATGCCCTTCTACCCACCGAGTCCGCACCGACCAGCGATCCCCGCACACTAACACCATCCTACACACACTAGGAACAATTTACATTTATACCAAATCAATTAACCTACAAACCTGTACGTCTTTGGAGTGTGGGAGGAAACCGAAGATCTTGGAGAAAACCCACGCAGGAGAACGTACAAACTCCGTACAGACAGTTTCAGGTTGAGACCCTTCTTCAGACAACTGTGGTTGTTGTATACAGGGATTTTAGTTGATAAGGCTGTTGATAAGGTCCCACATGGTAGGCTGATCCAGAAGATTAAGATGTTAGGGATTAGGGATTCACAATGACTTGATTGATCAGTCTGAAGAAGGGTCTCGGCCGAAAACATCACCCATTCCTTCTCTCCAGAGATGCCGCCTGTCCCGCTGAGTTACTCCAGCATTTTGTGTCTATCTTCGGTGTAAGCCCGCATCTGCAGTTCCTTCCTGCACTATTCTTGAACCTGGTGGTCATGGTTTTAAGGCTCATGTTGTTGTGGTGTTAATTTTCTTCATATTGTAGCTTAAATTCCTATCATTTTGCTGCTGCAACAAGAGACAATATTGAGTTTGATTCGTCAACTGAAGTGCCACAATCAATTATAATGGAATTTAATCATATAAAGTTGTTGTATAGAGAAAATCATTTTTTACACAGAGAGTGGTGAATCTGTGGAATTCTCTGCCACAGAAGGTAGTTGAGGCCAGTTCATTGGTTATATTTAAGAGGGGGTTAGATGTGGCCCTTGTGGCTAAAAGGATCAGGGGGTATGGAGAGAAGGCAGGTACAGGATACTGAGTTGGATGATCAGCCATGATCATATCGAATGGCGGTGCAGGCTCGAAGGGCCGAATGGCCTACTCCTGCACCTATTTTCTATGTTTCTATGTTTCAAAAGTGTATTTTGTAACAATTAGAGTAAAATGGGTGCCTCCCACCGGTATGCAATAACACTCTGTGCTTGCAATAATAATTGCCCATGGTCTTTTGTCCTGTGTCAGAGGTTGTGAAATAAAGAGTGGGTCAGATCACCAGCAGATGATATACAAGATCATGCAACCCCAGGACACAAGCCAGTGGTAGACTCTGAAACTTGCTACAAGATGAGCCAAGTAACAGTTAAATACCTGAGGAGTAAAGGAATAGGACGATGATCTGAACGAAAGGTCAGTGGTGCAGCAGTAGAGTTGCTGCCTTACAGCGCTTGCAGCCCCAGAGACCCGGGTTCGATCACGGCTACGGGTGCTGCCTGTACGGCATTTGAATGTTCTCCCCGTGACCTGCGTGGGTTTTCTCTGAGATCTTCGGTTTCCTTCCACACTCCAAAGACGTACAGGTATGAAGGTGAATTGGCTTGGTGTAAGTGTAAATTGTCCCTAGTGTGTGTAGGATAGCGTTAATGTGTGGGGATCGCTGGTCTGCGCGGACCCGGTGGATCGAAGGGCCTGTTTCTCTAAAACTCTAAGGTTATCAAGCTGAAACGTTCAATCTGTTCCTTATTCCCTTGTTGCTGCCTGACCTGATGAGTGTTTTCAGCAATTTCTAGTTAATCCCTCGTTTCCAGAAACTGAAGTATTTTTTGTTCTTCTGTCATGGGGTATGCTTGTAGAACATAATTTAAAAAAAAATTGGAAGAGGCTTGGACAAAATGGATGGTTCTATATTGTGTAGAAGGAACAGAAGTTGCTGGTTTACACCAAACTATGTAACTGTAACTATATTGTACCATGTTGTAATCCCCTTGTCTTATGTTATTGGCAAGACCACCATTTATCACTTATGCTTAGTTGCTCTTGGCAAGAAGGGTGATGGGCCACCTTCTTAAACAACTGCAGTTCTTCTGGTAAAGGTGCTCCCTCAGTGTCATTGTTTGGGGAATTCCGTGATTTAGACCCTGCAATGATGAAGCAGCAAAAAGTTGGGGTGGTGGGTGACCTGGTAGGAGACCTGCTGGATCCTTGTTCATCTGAGTGAAGTAAGTGTTGGAGAAACATTGGGGTTTGCTGTACTGCATAGACCACACTCGCTCGCGCCAGTTATCTTGTGGCAGAACAAGTGGACGTTTTAGGGAAGTTGATGAAGAAACCATTTCAGTTTGGGTCAAACTCCTGTTGGTTAGAGAAGAAAAGCAGAGCTGAGTTGGACGATGAGGGGCCTCAAGTTCTGGTTCCAGCAATGGCCAGTGGGTAGCGTTCTTGCTACTGAGTCAACCCAAGTTCAATCCTGATCTCTGGCACTAGTTGTGTGGAGTGTGCACGTTCTCACTGCCACCATGCGGGTTTCGCCCGGGTGCTCTGCTTTCCTCCCACATCTCCAAGACCTGCCGGTTGGGAGGTTACGTGGTCGTTGTACATTGCCCCTGATGTGTGGATGGGTGGTGGAATCTGGGGCAGTTCATGGCGTTGTCAGGAGAATAAAAATGGAACAGGCTGGTACAGCGCAGATATGGTCCCTTGAGCCCACACATCCATTTTTACCAATCTATACCAATCCTATTTACCCACTTGAGTTCTGTATCTGGAAATCTGTGCACATGGAGTTAGACTGATGTCCAGTGCATCCCTGCTCTGTCAGAGTTGCTGCCTTGCATGTAAGTTACTAATGGGAGGCTCTTTCCTCCAGTGCCTCAAAATATCCCCTTGCGATTATTTCATGGGAACTTGCTGGACATAAATTGGGTGCAATGTTTCCTACGTTACAACAGTGGCCAAATTTCAAAAAAAGGTACTTTAATGTTTAACCAATATTATTGTGATGCCCCGAGGTTTGTTAAAGGTCATAGAGTCGTAGAGCTGTACAGCAGGGAACCAGGCCCTTTGGCCCACCTCGTCCATGCCAACCAAATCTACTCCTATTTGCTTACATTTGGCCCATATCCTTCTAAATCCTTCCTACCTATATGTCTTGTGGAAGTCATAATTGTATCTGCTTTTATAGCTTCCTATGGCAGCTCGTTCCAGATACGGATCAACCTCTGAGTGAGAGGTCGCCCCTGAGATTCCTCTTAAATCTCTCTTCTCTTACCTTAAGCCTGCGGCCTCTAGTTTGAGAATCGTCTACTCTGGGGAAAAAGACTGTGTTTACTTTAGCAATACCTCTCATGGTTTTGAACACTTTAACAAGGTTCCTACGCTCCAAAGAAAAAAGCCATTAGCTTATCCAGCCTCTCCCTATAACTCAGGATTGCAAGTTCGGGGTAACATCCTGGTGAATCACTTCTGCAGGTGCTATAGAAATGCAAGACCTCCATATGAATCATAGTGACAAGCCTTTGCATATCTCAAATGCTCTGGAATGGCATTATGTGTTCTGCTTGCATTGCTTAAACCTACTCAACTGTAACAGTTCATTAAGAATCACTGATAGAATTACCTACTTCAAGTAATAACTAACACCAGTCTGGGCTGTTGTAATGAAAACAGTTCTGCATAATTGCAATCTTAATTGTTTTACATTGTTCAGCTCAACATGAGGGAATATTTATAAACTAACTTGCTTCAAATCTTAAAATTAGTGCTTTCAATAAAACAAATATAGATATTCTTTCTGATATAAAAGAAAAAGATTGTGGGTCTGTCTATAAAACCTCTTTCAAAGCACTGCCAGCAGAACATTTATTGTAGTGCACAGCAAGTTCTCAGAACCAATGGTGGAATAAATGACCAGTGGGCTTGCTCTAGATAGTTTTACTGAACCCCAAAGCCAGCCAGACCACTGGCAAGAAGGTCCACACTTCTCTATAAACAGAGCTGGGGCATCTGACTTGGCTGCCTGAGTGGGTGTTAGTCTTCCCATGACACCATGTACAGTCATGTATAGTCTTCCCACGATACCATAGTGTGAGTATAAATCAGGCAGGAAGTCCTGACACTGTTCGGTTTTGGTCCCCTTTCTGCTGGAAGCACATCTTTGATCTGTCAGTTCTAATCCTGGCACACTGACGCTCCAGGTAGTGCTGCTGCCTGATCTGACTTCTATTCGTGTCTCCGGTGCTCTCTGTGTGGAGGTTGCACGTTCTCCCAGTGACTGTACGGGTTTTCCCTGGGTACTCCGGTTTCCTCACTTGGCCCAAAAGCATGTGTTAAGGTAGGTTAAGTGGCCACTGTTAATTGCTCATAATGTGTAGTTGGGTGGTCGAATCTGGAAAGTTCAAGGAATAAAAATGGCCTTAGTGTAGGGTTAATGGAAACGGATGCTTGGTGATCAGCATGGACTTGTTGGGCCAAAGGTCCTGTTTCCATCCTGCATGTAGACCTCAATGACTGAGTGACTAAGTACAAATCAATCTCTCATTATTGATCAGCGCAGCTCATGGGCCAAGTTTCCGCAGAGATGTTTGAATTCATAACCCCCTGACACAGAGCTAAAAGCATAAATGAGCTTTTAATAAATTGACAGTGGGTGAAAATTTGGAGATGAGGCAAAATTTCAATACAATGGCAGACATCCCATTTCCAGACCCAATGTGATTTTTTATCTTGTTTCAGTGGCTTCTTCCTGTGTTTTGATGAACTGTGGTCAGGCTGTGAACTGAGTTGCTTTTGATCTTTCAGCCCCCTGCGGGTCAATCCTCTAATGGATGAGTTTTAGTCTAATAGATTGTGTCCATGGCATTCATTTGCGGGGATATACCAGGCAGCGGGTAAAGTGCTTTGCCTTAAATATTGATGACAACCAGATACTTTCAAATGAGACACTGAGTTGGATGGGCCAACAGGGTGTAGAAGTAGAGATTTTACTTCGGAGTCACGTGAATGACTACATGAAGAAGCCCTCCAGCCCGCATGCGCATCAATACATTGCGCACGACTGGCTGGGAGGCACGTCGCTCCTCCATCGGTAAGTTTCAAAACCTGCAGGTAAGTTTTTGAACTTATTTTCAGGTGTATTTTTTGGTTGCAGGAATCTCTTTTACAGAGTTCCTGCTGGATATAGAAAACCGGGGCGAAATCCAGACGGGCCGCGGGGAAACCGGGTACGGAGGACCGCGGAAGTGCGGGTAGCTGGCGGCCGTCGGGTCGCTACCCGAGTTGCTGACAGTGCGGTCAGCGACTTCAGACTTCGGCAGCCCCAAAAGGGTGTGCAGCCAATCGGAGTCTGAGAGGCCTGGACTGGGACGAGTCAGGCCAGGAGGGTTCCCCTCCGACAAACATGGGTACGTCCTCGGGCGTTTAACCCAGATGGAGCATGGATAGCGTCCTCAGGCGTTTAACCCCGATGGAGCATGGATAGTGTCCTCGGGCGTTCATCCCACAAAGGTGATGCTCCATCATGATATGGTCCGTAAAACGGGGCCATATCAGCGCAGGTCTCCTCGGGGGCCCGCGGCAGCGCCTGTTTCAGGGCTGCTTACAAATCTCCCTCTCTGTGGAGGGGAGTGCCGGGGTCAGTGTATGACTGACTCCAAACTCAGAAGAAATACATGCGTGAGGTTCAAGAATTGTCTGCCATGTCATCAAGGGTTGCGATATCCTCGCAAACAAAGGAGCCGCTGCAGGAAGAGTTGGCTTCCAGCCATTGGCAGAAAACCCGGGGGGGGAGAGGGGACGTGTTCCCTCCATGTTTTCAGAGGTGGGGAACCGTTCCCCTCACGTTACAAGCTTTGTAAGCATCAGCTACCTCACGACACATCATTACAGGAACAGATGACGGCTGCAAAATACCATACACCTGTAAATGTGCATTCCTGAAAGTGCCGGCAGTGAACAGCGCTACATCACGGCATTTGCCAAGTCTGTGGATGGCAGGCTATCGGACGTCCAGCAGGATGCCCTGGTGTTGATGTGCAATGCACACTTCGAAATGAACTGCTTTCAGAAGAACGCCATCAGACCTGCCTTAAATCCCAAATATGCAGGCTTATATAAGGCCAGCAATGTCCAGCCGCCGAATCTGCTCTTCGGGGAAGACCTATCCAAACAGGTAAAAGACCTGGATGAGGAAGCAAAAGTTGTCAGACTAATCAAGGTACCAACGACGAGCAAAGCTTCACCGTTTCGGCGACAACACCCCTACGCCTCCATCGGCAGTAAGCGGTTCACTGAAGCTAGTGGCAGCTTGAAAGCTGATTCTCTGGGCAGAGGTCTTCAGGCCAAGGCCCAAGCCGGCCCGCAG
Organism: Malacoraja senta; assembly: GCA_038087875.1. Taxonomy (NCBI): domain Eukaryota; kingdom Metazoa; phylum Chordata; class Chondrichthyes; order Rajiformes; family Rajidae; genus Malacoraja; species Malacoraja senta. Next base: position 56,661 of record JAXLNO010000969.1, read on the forward strand.
GGAAAATGCGCAATCCACACACCCCAGCAGTCCTACCCTCCAAATCAAGGATGGAAATAGAACCCACAACAGGGGTCTTTGGGCTTACCATAAGACCACCGGTAACCATGGAGGTAGGTGGGTCTGGTTCTTTCCGAAACATGGGGTGTGTGGACCAATTACAAGTTGGTAATAGATTACACTTGTTTTTTGCACGAATGATGACGGATAACATCAGATCTGTTTATAAACTGAAAAGATAACATCAGATCAGTTTATACAGCACAGTATACAAGGGTTCCAAATTGAATTTTCCTTTAACTCATTGCCACCCATACAATATACACCAAGTTGGACATTTATTCATTCCAAACAAAAAGGTTTGGGTATACAAGCAGATATCCAAACAAGTAAAAGATCTGGATCAGGAAGCAAAAGCTGTTGGGTTAATTAAAGCACCCACGACGAGCATAGCTTCACCGTTTTGGCGACGACACCCTGCGCCTCCATACAAGAAAGATGGAGGATGTCGGATCATCCTTGATTTAACTCACACTCACATGTGCAGTATAGACATTTTAGAATGTAAAACTTTGTTACTGTCTAACAACTGATTTCCATAGGATGCTTTATGGCATGCATCGATCTCAAAGATGCATACTATTCAGTTCCCATTCACAGGGATCACTGGAGATATTTGAAATTTAGCTGGATGGGGCAACGATAGCAGTTAAAGCGTTGCAAAATGGGCTAACTTCAGCTCCCAGGTTATTTACCAAATTACTAAAGCCGGTGCTTGGGCTGCTCAGAGCTCAAAAGCACAATGTTATAGCCAACTGAATGATATTCTAAAACGCTGTATTTTGCTAAATTAGCTGTTTCAGCTGCAAAACTAATATTTGAGAAATTGGGGTTTCTCATCCATCCTGTTAAAATTAAGTTGATACCAACTAGAGTTATTGATTATTGGGATTTACCTTTAACTCTATTAATTGTCTGTGACCACCCTGGGGCAAGAGATTAGTATTAATAGAAGCCTGTAACAACCTTGTTGTTATGAAGCAGCCTTCTATTCATCAAGTGGCCAGTGTAATTGGCAATATAGTGGCTGTTTTTTCAGCTGCGCAATTTGGGCCTTATAACGTGCAAAGGAGCAAACTCTCAAGTGCCATGTAGGTCATTGTTAACAGACCTATGCTATTACCAGCTAAAGCTATCAAAGTCACAATGGTGAACGAACAGTATTCAGCATTGCTCCAGTAACTTTTTTGGTCAGTAAACCTTCAGTTATATTACAAACTGATGCTGGTGCTCAAAGATGGAAAATTACTAATACCATCTCTAGTTACGGAGGCGGATGGGATGTGCATGAGTTACCAATTCTTCAGTTATATGGTATCAACTACCTACAGACACTAGGGACATTCTATGGGTTAAAGGTTTATTGTGCGAATATGCATAATCTGCATGCTCAACTACAAGTTGATACACTACGGTGGTGGCATATATTAAACACATGGGTGAAATCAAGTCAGTATCCTGTGATAGTTTACCTAACCTTAGAGGCACTGAGCTGGCAATGTTCGTTAGCCACAAAAAAAACACACAAGAGGGTTTCAGTGCAGACCATCTCCAGATGGTTTAGATTTGTATTGGCTTGTGCAGGAGTGAGCTCTGACGTTTTTAAATCTCACTCCACCAGGGCTGCGATAACATCAGCAGCAAGGTTCATGGAGGTTCTGCTGGACTGCACCCTAGCGATAGTAGGATGGTCAAATGAGCGGACTTTCCAAACCATTTATAATAAACCGATTGCCAGGCAGGGTTCGTTAGCCAACTCAAGTTTAAGTTCTATTCAATAATTTGCTTATTATTTGCTTATTATTAGCATCAGCATGTTTTAAATCTATGTCACGTCTGAATGCATTGTTATTTTTTCACTCATCATTGCTCAACTGATGCAGTGTGTTGCATGGACTCGTGTTCACGGCATAAAATCACAGAGCTTTGAAATCTTCACGTAGTCACTCACGTGACTCCGAAGTAAAATAGGAAAATTAAACGAGAACTTACCAGTTTGAAGTTTGATCTTTATTTTATGAGGAGTTACGATGAGGGATTACGTGCCCTCCGCTCCCAACCCTCTTCTCATAAAGGTCATCTGGTAGTTCTAGTTTCTCGAATCTTCCTATATTCAGTTCAACAACTGTTATCTGTGATTTCACACTGCTGCTTTGAAGGTTGACGGGCATGCGGGATGGCAGGCTTCTTCACGTAATCCCTCATCGTAACTCCTCATAAAATAAAGATCAAACTTCAAACTGGTAAGTTCTCGTTTAATCTTCCTATTGGATGGAAATGGTGACAGCAGGTCCTGGTCAGATTGGAGATGATTAGTTAATTCTTCTTGTGTAAGAAGGAACTGCAGATGCTGGTTTAAACCGAATATAGACACAAAAAGCTGAAGTAACTCAGCGGGACAGAGGAGGAAAAGGTGATGTTTCGAGTCGAGACCTTTCTTCAGATTCTTTTTGGCAACCTTGTCTTCAGACTACGCTCCATTCAATGGTCGGCATTACATTTTACCCAATTAGATGGATGTGCATGAGGCGTGACCTGCTTCTGACTTCCCATTCCCAAACTGACCTTTCTGTCCTGGGCCTCCGCCACTGTCAAAGTGAGATCCAATTGGAGGAACAGCATCTCATATTTTGCTTGGGCATCCTGCAACCCAGTAGTATGAATGTTGATTTCTCTAACTTCAAGTAACCCTTGCATTCCCTCTCTCTCCATCCCTCCCCTACCCTAGTCGTCCTGCTAGTTTCACTGTTCGTATCCCTTTGATATCACTTCTTCCTCAGCCAACAATGCACCATTGTGGGCTCCACCCTTCTTGAGTCATCGGTGCCGGTTCTGATTTGTTCTGTACCGTTTCATACCTCTAGTTTCACTCTTCCCTGACTCTCAATCTGAAGAAAGGTCTCGACCCGGAACGTCACAGATACCTTCTCTCCAGAGATGCTGCCTGGTCCGCAGAGTTACTCCAGCACTTTGTGTCTGTCTTCGGTGTAAACCAGCATCTGCCGTTCATTTTGTCTATTTCTGATCCAGTGGTGTCAACCACAAAACCCATTAAAGGATCAACTGATAGGCATTCCTGCAACCAAACAGCATAAAGCAATACAAAATGCTGGAGCAACTCAGCGGGACAGGCGTCATCTCTGGAGAGAAGGAATGGGTGATGTTCCGGGTCGAGACCCTTCAAGGTCACCCATTCCTTCTCTCCAGAGATGCTGCCTGGCCCGCTGAGTTACTCCACCATTTTGTGTCTATCTTCAGTGTAAACCAGCATCTGCAGTGCCTTTCTACAGCACAAAGTAATGGATATTTTCCCCTTGTTGTGCCCTTGAGGGGTGCACTGCACCCTGTATTTGGGGCTGATGGAAGCTAATTGCAATGCAGCGTCAGGGGGTTGTAGGGAATGTGGTCCATATTGACTTACCCTGAAAATGAACAGGCAATGGCTGAAGAGGAGGGTTTGAACCAGAAAAATCGCCTGTCTAACCCGAGACAGCAATCTTTATTAGATTATGTAAAATGCATTGATATAATTGGATGGGAAGTCAATACCATATATATCCATGCCTCAGGAGTTGGTCGAAGAGGTTATCATTTTTAGACATTGCCATCACTCCTTGGAACAAACTCTTCAGCATGTGACGAGCATGAAGTGACTATAAATCTTTACAAAGGAACACCATGTTCCCGAGCCATGAGATCGCAGCTACAGGGCAAACTGGTTAGTTACTTCAGATAGTGACATGAGACAACATCACTGGCTCCTTTATCTGTGGTGGTTCAGAAGACGTTCCTACAGCTCTCTGTCAAAATTCCTGCTTCTACCCTCCTTACTAAGAAATTTAATTGGAAAAGCCAAAGGAATAATGGCCTTTTTTTTATTGTAACGATTGTGGAGCATAAAAAGAGAGGCAGTTTTGATGCAACTTTGCACAGGGTGGATGCTGAGAGAATGTTTCTCCAAAAGAAGCAAGGCAATATAACTTCAAAATAAAAACGTATCCATTTCAGATGGAGGACCTCTATTTGTTTGTCATATCTAATAACATCTGATTGAGATAGTAGGTGGCATATTAATAATTTTGGTGGTGAAGTATAGAGTAATAATGATTGTCCAGGGTTACAACAGGATTTAGATCCATGGGGAAAGTGGGCCAAGGAATGGCAGATGGGGTTTAACTCGGACAAGTGTGAAATGATGCATTTTGGCAAGTTAAACCAGGATGGGACTTACACAGCAAATGATAGGAACCTGAGGAGTAGAGTAGAGAGACCTCATGGTGCAAATAGTTCTCTGAAAGTGGCGACACTGTTAGACAGGGTGGTGAAAGAGATGTATGGAACACTTCCCTTAATTGGGCACAAGTTGGGATGTCATGTTACAGCTGTACATGACATTGGCAAGGCTGTACCTAGGATATTGAGTGATACAGATCTTGACACCATACCATAGGAAAGATGTGATTTAAGCTAGAAAGGGTGCTGTAAAGATTCACAAAGATGACGCCAGGACTGGTGAACAAGTTTTAAGGAGAGTCTGGATAAGCTGGGTGGGACAGTTTGTTTTTGAGTTATAAGGAGGCTGGGGAATTACCTTATGGAGGTTTATAAAATTATGAGGGGCATAGATACTGAGGGTGGTCACAGTCTTTCTCTCAGTAATAGGAGTTCATAAAGCATAGAAGTGAGAAGGGGAATATTTTAAATGGACAGTGTCATACTGCATGGAAACAGGCCTTACGGCCCAACTTGTCCAAGCCGACCAAGATGTCCCATCTACACAAGTCCCACCTGTCCACATTTGGCCCATATCCCATCAAACCTTTCCTGTCCATGAACTGTCCAAATGTCTTTTAACTGTTGCTATGGTTACAGTAGCAGCTGCTTCTGTTTTATATCAGCTTTGTGAAACACTTGAGCTAACCTCAAACATCATTCCGTGGGATTAAATGCAGCAAATACAATTTCAAGGTAAACACACATACAAATGACTCCAAATTAATCAAGATCTCTCCACTCAACCCCGTCTGGCCCCAACGTACCTGATTCAATGGATTTAACCACCTCAGGCCATCCACAGGGAATCTCCCTGGAACAAGGACAAGGTGTTGCAAGACTGGGATATTTGGGAATATTCTCCAATTATCAGCTCTCTCTTTTACTGTCCTCTATATCTGTACACCGTGCTTGGCTCATGTCATGTATACAAAGGACAAGGACAAAGGACATTTATTGTCACACACCAAATGGTGTAGTGAAATTTGTCTTGCCATGCAGCACAAATTAGACACAACATTAAAGAAATTTAACATAAAACATAAAAACACCCCCCCGCAATGGTCCCCACTGTGGGGGAAGGTACAAAGTCCAGTCCCCATCCCATGTCCACCCATAGTCGGGCCTATCGTGCCTCCACAGTCGCCTTCACGGAGGCCCGGTATTCCAGGCCGTTCTCGCCGGGTGATGGTGCTCCGGCGTCGGGAGAACCCTCTCAGCGGCTTGGGACACCTGGAATGGCCGCCTCCTTACTCGAGACCGCGGCTTCCGAAGCCAACAGGCCGTGCTGAATGGAGCTCCACCACTGGCGATCTCGGCGAGAGATCCCAGGCTCCCGTTGTTAAAGTTCAGCGCCGCCGCCCGCAGACGCGCAGCTCCGCGATGTTTCACCTGCGGGCTCAGCTCACCGGAGCTGCAGCGCGGCGACCCGGGCAAGGTATCGCCCGCTCCGCTCCGCGATAGCGCTCCAGCGCTGCGCCGCCGCCGAAGTCGAGGTTCTGGGCGGTCCCCTCAGGAAACGCCGCTCCAGGCCAGCTGGTAGGCCGCGAGACGGGTCGAAACTGTCTCTCCGACCAGGTAGGGACCCTAGAAAGTAGTTTCCCCCCCCCCACCCCCCACATAAAAAAGAATAGAACTCCTAAAAAACAAAACAACTAACTAACTAAAAATTAAAAAAAGATGAAAACGGACAGCTGCAGGCTGGGCAGCCATACCACACAGGACGGCGCCTGTATAGTCTTTCCACTGACTGGTTAGCACGCAACAAAAGCTTTTCACTGTACCTCGGTACACGTGACAATAAACTGAATTAAACAAAACCTTTGTGTAGGAAGGAATTGCAGATGCTGGTTTAAACCGAAGACAAACACAAAGTCTGAAGAAGAGTCTCGACCCGAAACGTCACCCATTCCTTCTCTCCCGAGATGCTGCCTGTCCCGTTGAGTTACTCCAGCATTATGTGTCTATCTTCATTTTAAACAAAACCTTTATTTGCCAGGTTTAACACGCAAGGAGCATGCGCTGTGTCAAATCACCCTGGCATGAAACATGGTTTTAATCACTCACATACAAACTGAATTAATTGGGTACTCCAACCAGCCCTGCTCATGGTCCATTCTTGCCTCTCCCTCTTTCCCTTGGAAAGCTTCTGGACCCGTCCAGGTACATTTTAGCTGGGAATATCGTTGGGATTGGAATCAGGCAATGCAAGGGTTGCAACACCTGTCCTTTTAACCTCGTCCCACTAACCTGGGACCCAAACACTCCTTCCAGGTGAAGCAGCAATTCACTTCCTCTCTCATGTACAGCATTGGGGGGTGTTCACAAAGTGGTCTCCTCTGCACTGGATTATATTCAGATTAGGGGACCATCTTGCAGAACTACCTGTGTTCAGTCCACAGGGGTAGCTTAGAGCTCTCTGTTGCTTGCCACAGGTGGCACAATGGCACAACGGTAGAGTTGCTGCCTTACAGCAGCAGAGACCTGACTACAGGTGCTGTCTGTACAGAGTTTGTACGTTCTCCCCCTGACCACATGGGTTTTCTCCGGGTGCTCCAGTTTCCTCCCACACTCCAAAGACGTACAGGTTTGTAGGCTAATTGCCTTGGTATAACTGCAAATTGTCCCTCATGTGTGTAGGATAGTGTTAGTGTGCGGGGATCACTGGTCGGTGCGGACTCGTTGTGCCGAGGGGCCTGTTTCTGTGCAGCATCTCTCTAAACTCTAAACACTTTAATTCTCCATTCCCTGTCTATCTGTTTGTGGGCTCCTGCACAATGCCCAACATTAGCTTCAGAACACACCTGTCTGGCCATGTGAAAAGGTTGCAACTTCAGGTGACTTCCACCTGTCACAACTGGCCAATTCTACTGTCATCCTCCATCTGGGATATTGACTCCGGTTCCTCTCCCCATTAGCACGAGCCAATTTCAATCATTCAATGGTGCACAAAAATGCTGGAGAAACTCAGCGGGTGCAGCAGCAGCCTATTTCCTTTGCTCCATAGATGCTGCTGCACCCGCTGAGTTTCTCCAGCATTTTTGTGTACCTTCGATTTTCCAGCATCTGCAGTTCCTTCTTAAACATTCAATCATTCAATGATACTTTATAGAGATTAGAGAGATTAGAGATTCCTTTATTTGTCATTCAGACCTTTCGGTCTGAACGAAATTTCGTTGCCTGCAGTCATACATATAATAATAAATAACTAACATTAAACACAAATTAACATCCACCACAGTGAGTTCACCAGGCACCTCCTCACTGTGATGGAGGCAAAAGTCTTAAAGTCTCTGTCTCTGTCTCTTCCCGCTTTGTTCTTCCTCTGCACTGAGGCGATCCAGGCTTCTGACGTTGTGATCCCGCCGGGTGATGGTAAGTCAATCCCGCGGCTGAATCCGTGCTCCGTCCGCGACAGGCCGGTTCAAACTCCGCGGCCCGGGGTGGCCGAAGCTGCCGAAGCTGCTGCCCTCCAGTCCGGTGGACGCAGCTGTAGTTGCGGGAGCCCCAGAAAAACAGGTCACCCACCTGCGACCTGCGAGCTCCCGACGATGTCGTCCACCGGACCCGCGGCCGAGCCTCCAGATTCAGGTCGCCACCAGCGTCCTCGGTCGCCACCGCCGGAACGCCGGAACGCCACCGCAGCCCCGAAGCCGGCCAGTCACATGTACCTAGTTTATAGTCACATGTACCTAGTGAAATGCTTTGTTTTGCATACAACCCGGTCAAATCATATAGCAGGCCTCACCTTGCTGGGAAGATAGACACAACAAGCTGGAGTAACTCAACGGGTCAGACAACATCTCTGGAGAAAAGGAATAGATGATGTTTTAGGTCAAGACCCTTCTTCAGACTCTCTCGACCCAAAACGTCACCGGTTCCTTCTCTCCAGCGATGCTGTCTGACCCAGTTAGTTACTCCAGCATTTTGTGTCTATCTTCGCTTTAAACCAGCATCTGCAGTTCCTTCCTACACATCTCACCTTGCTGGGCATGTTTCACTTTGCAATCTTTCATAATCCTTTCTTTCTAATATCACTCTCTATCTACATCACTGAGCCAAACTACAAACATGCCATGCACAAGTGCAGCAGGCAGTGCAAAGAGAAAGAGCGCAGGTTATAATGTTATGCTGTTATAATATTACAGTTACAGAGAAAGAGTACAAGGTTTACAATGAGGTAGGCTGGAAGACCAGGACTACGCCCCAGGTTTTGGGAGGACTGTTCAATAGTCTGACAACAGTGGGGAAATAGCTGTTCTTGAATTTGTTGCACGAGCTTTCAAGCTCTTCTATCTTGCAGCCAAAAGGAGAAGAGGGAATGACCAGGGTATGAGTGGTCTTTGATTATGTTGGCTACATTCCTGAGGCAGTATGAAGGGTGGATGGAATCAATGAGGGGTTGGGAGGGCTGCTTTGTGTAATAGATTGGGCTACATCCATAACTTTCTGCAATTTCTTGTGATCTTTGGCAGAGCTGTTGCCAAAGCAAGTTGTGATGCATCCTGATAGCTTGTGTTTTACTGTGGTTCTGTAGAAGCTAATCAGAGTCATTGGAGACATGGTGAGCAAGAAGAGGCATTCATGGCCATAGCTGCGACATGGTTAGTCCAAGATAAGTTGGCAATATTTAAACGTAGGAACGTGAAGCTCTTGACCATCTCCACTTTGGCACCTTTGCTGCTGAATGTGGGAATAATATTGTGAGATTGGTGTAAACGTGTGGTTGATGCTTGGCACAGAGTTGATGGGCTGAAGGGCCAGATTCCGTGCTATATGACTCCATCCGTAGTTACCACTGGGCCACAAGCAGAGATTGTGATGCTACTGATGGAGGGTGCAAGGTGTGGTTATGGGATGTGTGGAACATCACAGCGGTCCGCTCCAGGCATTAGAATGCCAGCTTGGGTCTTGGTTTTGCGGGCTTAATTATAGTGCATTACAGAGCTGAACTCTTCACCGCCTCTCTCCCAGCCCTGCTCGGGCAATCATTACACTTGCTGGCTCTTCCCCTTTCATTCCGATGCTTTCAAATCCATTTATTTCATGTTGCAAAGAGAGAACAAATTACACCTCACGCTGTTCAACAAGTGCGTTGGGCCACTTCATCTGCAATTCGAGCACTTCAGACTCCATCTAGGCATTTTTGTCCTCTTTAAATCATTTTTTGTTTCCATTTAGAAAATAGCTGTTATTTTTTTCCCGGAAGAGGGGAATTTATATCACATGATTTAAATACAGAGTGGCTGTCCTCTCTCTGGTTATTCCTTTGCTTTGCATTCATTTAGCTGAGGGTTGATGGCAGTGAAGACTGTTTTAGGCAAAGGGCAGTGAGGATCTGCACCTCTCTCCCCAGGGGATAATCAGTCTTTGAGCTGAAGATGTGTGGGTTTTTATTGAGGGGACAGAGTGGAGTTAGAATATCGAGCGAGCATGGGGAATGGGGCTGAATGGCCTCTCCAGCTCCTCTGTTCACTCATCTTGCGTGATGACAAAATGAACAAGAAGCAAGAGGATTGGGTAATGTTTAAAGAACAACAGAAGATAACCAAAAAGACAATACGGGGAGAAAAGATGAGGTACGAAGGTAAGCTAGCCAAGAATATAAAGCAGGATAGTAAATAGTAAATAGTAAATAGTAAACAGGACAAAAGCTTCTTTAGGTATGTGAAGAGGAAAAAAATAGTTAAGACCAAAGTTGGACCCTTGAAGACCGAAAAAGGTGAATTTATTATGGGGAACAAGGAAATGGCAGATGAGTTGAACAGGTACTTTGGATCTGTCTTCACTAAGGTGGATACAAACAATCTTCCTGATATAGTAGTGGCCAGAGGATCTGGGGTGACGGAGGAACTGAAGGAAATCAACATTAGGCAGGAAATGGTGTTGGATAGACTGATGGGACTGAAGGCTGATCAATCCCCAGGGCCTGATGGTCTGCATCCCAGGGTACTTAAGGAAGTGGCTCTAGAAATCGTGGATGCATTGGTGATAATTTTCCAATGTTCTATAGACTCAGCATCAGTTCCTGTGGATTAGAGGGTAGCTAATGTTATCCCACTTATTAAGAAAGGCGGGAGAGAGAAAACAGGGAATTATAGACCAGTTAGCCTGACATCGGTGGTGGGGAACATGCTGGAGTCAATTATAAAAGATGAGATAGCCAAACATTTCGATACCAGTAACAGGATCGGTCCGAGTCAGCATGGATTTACGACGGGGAAATCATGCTTGACTAATCTTCTGGAATTTATTGAGGATGTAACTAGGAAAATGGACAAGGGAGAGCCAGTGGATGTAGTGTACCTGGACTTTCAGAAAGCATTTGATAAGGTCCCACATAGGAGATTAGTGGGCAAAATTAGGGCACATGGTATTGGGGGTAGAGTGCTGACATGGATAGAGAAGTGGTTGGCAGACAGGAAACAAAGAGTAGGGATTAACGGGTCCCTTTCAGAATGGCAGGCAGTGACTAGTGGGGTACCGCAAGGCTTGGTGCTGGGACCGCAGCTATTTACAATATACATTAATGATTTGGATGAAGGGATTCAAAGTAACATTAGCAAATTTGCAGATGACACAAAGCTGGGTGGCAGTGTGAACTGTGAGGAGGATGCTATGAAAATGAAGGGTGACTTGGACAGGTTGGGGGAGTGGGCAGATACATAGCAGATGAAGTTTAATGCGGATAAATGTGAGGTTATCCACTTTGGTAGCAAAAACAGGAAGGCAGATTACTATCTAAATGGCGTCAAGTTGGGAAAAGGGGAAGTACAACAGGATCTGGGGGTCCTTGTACATCAGTCTATGAAAGTAAGCATGCAGGTACAGCAGGCAGTGAAGAAAGCGAATGGCATGTTGCCCTTTATAACAAAAGGAATCGAATATAGGAGCAAAGAGGTCCTTCTACTGTTGTACAGAGCTCTAGTGAGACCACACCTGGAGTATTGTGTGCAGTTTTGGTCCCCTAATTTGAGGAAGGACATTCTTGCTTTTGAGGGAGTGCAGCGTAGGTTTACAAGGTTAATTCCCGGGATGGTGGGACTGTCATATGCTGAGAGAATGGAGCAGCTGGGCTTGTGCACTCTGGAGTTTAGAAGGATGAGAGGGAATATCTTTGAAACATATAAGATTGTTAAGAGTTTGGACATGCCAGAGGCAGGAAACATGTTCCCGATGTTGGGGGAGTCCAGAACCAGGGGCCACAGTTTAAGAATAAGGCGTAAGCCATTTATAACGGAGACGAGGAAACACTTTTTCTCACAGAGAGTTGTGAGTCTGTGGAATTCTCTGCCTCAGAGGGCGGTGGAGGCAGGTTCTCTGGATGCTTTCGAGAGAGAACTAGATAGGGCTCTTAAAAATAGCGGAGTCAGGGGATATGGGGAGAAGGCAGGAACAGGGTACTGATTGGGGATGATCAGCCATGATCACGTTGAATGGCGGTGCTGGCTCGGGCCGAATGGCCTACTCCTGCACCTATTGTCTATTGTCAATTGTCTATTGTCTATTGACAAAATGACAGAAAGAAGCTGACGTCTCTCAGTCTGGTCACCGGGCCTGGTAGGGGAGGAAGGAGAGCACAGTGGGTCTGGGTATGTGTAATTGTGTGTTTACTTGCCTGTGTGTGCATTTGTGTGTGAGTCTGCACATCAGTGTGTGTGTGTATATGTACGTATGTGTGCTTACATGACTGTGCATGCGTCTGTGTATGGCTCCACCTGTGTGCATATCCATCTGTGTGTGGCGTTTCTTTGCATATGGGTTTGTGCTTGGTGGGTGTGTGTATGTATGCTGCATGAGTGTGTGTATGTGTACATGCGCGTGGGCGTGTGTGTGTGTGCTCGCATGTGTTGGTATGCATGTATGTGTGCTTGTTGCACGTGTTGGCGTATGCTTGAATGTTTTGGATTTGTTTTGTTTGCGTGTGTTTGCATGTGGGTGTTGACGTATGTGTGTGTATTGACACGTGTGTGTATTGACGTGTGTATGTGTGTGTGAGGCATGTGAGGAATGTTCAGGAGCAAATTGCTCCTTTAAAGAGAGGATTATAGGATTAGTCTAGTCTAGAGATACAGCATGGAAACAGGCTCTTTGGCCCACTGAATCCGTGCCATGCAGCAATCAGCCATACACTAATTCTATCCTACACACTAGGGAAAACTTACACACTAACTTAACACTATCCTACACACTAGGGAAAGCCGATTAACCTGCAAACTTGCATGTCTCTGCTATGTGGGAGGAAACCAGAGCACCCAGAGAAAACCCACGCGGTCACAGGGAGAACGTTTAAAATCAGTACAAACAGCACCTATATTCAGGATCGAACCCGGGTCTCTGGCACCACATGGCAGCTACTCCACCGCTGCAACACTGAGCATATCCATGTTCTCCAGTGATGCTGCCTGACACACTGAGTTACTCCTGCACTTTGTTTTCTGTTTTGCAAACCGGCATCTGCAGCTTCTTGGATCTACAGACCAAATTCAAGCTTGCAATCTTCACCGTAGACGAAGGCACTGAGAGGTTACTTGACACTAGAGGCTCACAGTGATCCACAGACTCCTGTCACTTACACGGTGGCTTCACTCTGGTGATGAAATGTTCCAAGTAGTCTGAAGTGAAAACTGAGGTTTATCTAAACGCAGCCTGATGGATAAGAGAGGGAACACTCCTTGTGCAGGCACGCCCTGCTGCGTTAGTTCAAGATCCCACTTGTGAAATGACAGACTGCTCAAACTGGCTGTGAAAGGGACCTGATCCAAACTGACGCATACAGACATCACCACACGCCAACTGGTTCAAGCCTCGAATCTCCCACTGGCCTTACAACAACTCTCTGCTGTGGGCAGGCTCATTGCTGGAAGTTTGATAAATTAGATTTAACTCAAAGATCATTTAATTTCTGCTTAACAGCTTACACTCTCGAATCCAATTTTTAGAAGTTGTGCTTTAGAGTAAAACAATGACTCAATTTTGTGGAACACATAATCTCTCAGGTATTACGCCGTCATAGTTAGTCCAAACACCCCAACAGAATTCAATACAGGGAGTTCTCCTACAAAGTCATAGTTGTACTAAAAAAACTCACGTTATAGAAAATCACGTTAGAAAAGCAATTGTGTCGTTGGGGAAAAGTAGGTTGGGGGCTAGAGAGTTTCAGATTTGCATAACAAGGTTATTTTTCCTGCAGGATTTTCAATAAAGTTTATTTTGTTACTGCAAGCTAAAAATACCAAAGGCTTTATGTTACCTTCCTCAATGGGGTACGGTTGCACAAGTGTCTGTAGAAGCAATTGCTTGTCAATTTCCAACACAACTCTCTTAAGTGACCCCCTGTGGTGAAACTGGCAGCCCGTGTCCAAGAAACAAAGGAGTCTGATTAATCCTAGGCTGGTCCCTGCTCAAAATTGCATGATAACCAAAGCTGAACGCATAATACAAATAGTGTTCTCTAATTCATCAGTCGTGTTATATCCAATAGATAGACACAAAAAGCTGGAGTAACTCAGCAGGTCAGACATTATCTCTGGAGAAAAGGAAGAGGGGATGTTTCAGGTGGAGACCCTTCTTCAGACTGAGAGTCAGGGGAAAGGGAAATGAGAGATATAGATGGTGATATAGAGAGAGATATATAGAACAAATGAATGAAAGATGTGCAAAAAAGTAACGATGATAAAGGAAACGGGCCATTATTATCTGTGGCCTAGGTGAAAATGAGTTACAGACAATGAGACTCAACAAGACGAGTTTGAAACTAGTACGGTGATGGGTGGGGGAGGGACGGAGAGAGAGGGGATGCAAGGGTTAGAGAAATCAATGTTCATACCGCTGGGGTGTGAGCTGCCAAAGGGAAATATGAGGTGCTGTTCCTCCAATTTGCGTTTGGCCTCACTCTGACAATGGAGGAGGACCAGGACAGAAAGGTCAGTGTGGGAATGGGAAGGGAAATTAAAGTGTTTGGCAACTGAGAGAGCAGCTAGGTCCAGGCAGACTGAGTGGCGGTGTCCACACCTTGAACAATGGAGACAGTAGATGCAGTGTTATATTCAATTCCCTGTATGGAAACGTAGTTATAGAAGAACTACTTGTAATATGGAGTGTGTGAACAAGCTGGGGTTGTTCTTCATGGAAGCCAACAGGGAGGTTTAAATGGATGATTGGTTTGGATATTAGGAAGGGTGGTCAGAGGAGGAAAAGAAGGGAGCGAGCGGAGATTAGAGGAATCAAGAACCAGACGATATAGGTTTAAGGTGAGGGGGAAAAAATGTATTGGACCCTGAGTGGCAACTTTTTTTAAAACAAAGGGTGGTGGATGTATGGATGGAGGTTGTTGGAGCAAGTACTATCACAACGTTTAAAACAACATTTAGACAGGTACATGGATAGTATAGGTTGAGAGGGATATGGCCCAAATGCAGGCAGGTGGGACTAGTGTAGATGGGGCATGTTGGTCGGCATCGGCAAGTTGGGCCAAAGGGCCTGTTTCCACGCTGTATGACTCAATGAGGAGATGGGAAATATGGAAAGGGAAGCAACAAGCTCATTGTGGATACAAGGAACTACAGATGCTGGTTTACAAAAAAAGACACAAAGTGCGAGAGTAACTCAGCAGGTCAGGCAGCATTTCAGAAGAACATTGATAGGTTATATTTCAGGTTGGCACCCTTGTTCTGACGTTAGTTGTCCCTTCTTTTTGAAGCACAATGTGGGTAACGTTTGTCGTCACTAGACTTGAACCCTAAGCTCTTGACATCCGCGTTGAAGTAAATGGGGCCTGCGTACAAAGGAGTGGGATGTGGGATGGTGACTGGAGAGCTTCAATGCTGTGCACCATGCATGCCGAAGAATCACTGCGTGCGCTTACACCAATCACCATCACCCCTGCCAACCACTGACCCACACCCCACCAGGCACAGGCTACCAGAGGCACAGGATGGTTGCAATGTCAAAGCCCACAAACACTTCCCAGAGCTTCCCAGGAAGCGTTGAAGGCCGTGCACCTATGAATAAGAGCTGATGCTTCCAAGGTGGCACCCAACCCAGGCGACTACTTACAATCACATATTGCAATTGCTCCACACTTTTTAATCTCTAATCCTACAGCGACATTCCTTACTTGACCTATGATCTTCTTAAACTCCTCTCAGATCTGTCCACGCTTCAACAATTGGACTATCTTTGATCAGACTTTGCTGGCTTTACCTTGCACTAAATGTTATTTTCTTATCATGTATCTATACACTGTAATGACTCGATTTTAATCATGTATAGTCTTTCAGCTGACTGGCTAGCATGCCACAAAATATTGTCACTGCACCTCGGTACACGTGACAACAAACTAAACAACACCAATAGAATGTTTCCGTGCCTCTGGTGGCCAATGGATGATGGGGGAGGCTCTCCAGTCTCATCCCATTTTTCCAATAACATGACAACTAGAACGGCACACAATATTCCAAGTGCCACCTAACCAGTGTTTTGTAAAGTTGTAATATAACATCCCAACTCCTATATTCTCTGCCCCGACCTATGAAGGCAAGCGTATGCCATGTGCCTGCTTCACTAGGAAACAAGAGCACACAGAGAAAACCCATGCGGACACGGGGAGAATGTACAAACTCCGTGCAGGCAGAACCCGTAGTTAGGAAGTGAACCCCGGTCTCCGGCGCTGTCGGGCAGCAATATTACCGCTGCGCCACCGTGCCGCCCCATAATCTGACCACGGGAGGGGGAGGGACGATTTTAAAACCTAGACTTTGGAAGCAGATACAGGGGGCGCGAGTGAGGGGGCTATGTGTGAGCAGGTTTGGGGGGAGTTGGGGGTAGACCACTGACACCTCAGTCCAGCGCCCCGACTCTGCGCCCACCAGAGATGAGTGGAGGCCGCGCCCAGGTGGAGAAGGCAAAGGTCACATCTCTTCATTAACCTAATCCCAGGAAGGATTAAAGCAAGCTTCAGGTTACCGCACTTCGAAAAAAAGGTCACCACCTGCTTAGAAAATGCTGCCCATCAATTAACATTCCATTAGCCAGCATGTGTATAAATAGCCGGAGACTTTTGGCAAATGTGCCAGTCACATTGACAGTGTTGATATTAATGTATTTAGTGGCTCTCAGCAATAAACCTATTCTTAGACCAGAAGCTTAAAATCCCCAGTCATCACATTGATACCACATACGCTGCAGGCTGGACAGTGGCCCACTGCCCACAACACATCACCACAGATAGAGCCCACGCCTGCCGCACAATGGCGGGAGAGTTGTGCGGGCACGGGACCATCAGGGCTCCCGGGATGAGGGTCCGATCGGAACAAGTTGGAGGGAAGAGTCGGCCGTCATGGGTTTTTCTCCCATCGCTTAGATCCCTTGGCCTGACGCAAATGCAGCAGAAAAACACCTCAGCAAAGCAATTCACCGCCAGCTGGCATTGCTGAACCTGTTGATAAGCAGACTCACCACACTCTGTACCTCTGAAGTTCAGTCCCACTAAAGTCAATTCCAGAAGCAGAGATCTGTGGTCTGCCATGACTGTACAGTGACTCTCTAGACACCCCACTCTAGTTGCTATTAGCCGAGCTTAGTGCTGGCTATTCACTGTGCACAATGCCAGCCTGTTGGGGCAGAACAAGATACTTCTTTTAAATTTAGTTTAGTTTTCTTTACGGCGTGGAAACAGGCCTTCGGCCCATCGAGTCCGCACCGACCAGCGATCATAGCACATTAACACTACCCTACACACACTGGGGACAATTTACACTTATACCAAGCCAATTAACCTACAAACATGTACGTCTTTGGAGTGTGGGAGGAAACTGAATATCTCCGAGAAAACCCACGCGGTCATGGGGAGAACGTACAAACTCCGTACAGACAGCACTCGCAGTCGGGATCGAACCCGGGTCTCTGGCGCTGCAAGCACTGTAAGGTAGCAACTCTACCGTTGCGCCACCGTGCCGCTCTGTATGAGTGTATGAATAAATGTGTGTATGGATTGCATGTATGTATGTGTGTCTGTGCATGATGGTTTGCATACATGCCAATGCATGCATCAGATTCCTGGCCTTTAATGGCCTGTCCTGGACACAACACATCATGAAGAAAGCCTGGCAACATCTCAACTTCATTCTAACTGCACCTCATCATACTTGTGCAGATGACAATAAACTCAACTTTACTTACTGTGAGTGTGTGTGTGTGTGTGTGTGTGTGTGTGTGTGTGTGTGTGTATGTTTGTGGCTCTATATGCATTTGCAGTTTAGTGTCACATGTACTGAGGTACTGTGGAAACATTTTGTTGCGTGCTAACTAGCCAGCAGAAAAACAATGCATGATTACAATCGAGCCATCCACAGGTAGAGATACATTGATAATGGGAATAGCGTTTAGTGCAAGATAAAGTCAGTAAGTTCGAGGGTCACCAATGAGGTAGATAGTAGTTCAGGACTGCTTTCCAGTGGGGGGTGTGTGTGTGTGTGTGTGTCTGCGAGTGTACGTGTGTGTGAGACTGCGTGTGTACGTGTGTGTGTGTGTGAGACTGCGTGTGTACATGTGTACGTGTGTATGTGTGTGTGTGTGACTGCGTGTGTACATGTGTACGTGTGTGTGTGAGACTGCGTATGACTGCATGTGTACGTATGTGTGTGTCTGCGTGTACGTGTGTACATGTGTACGTGTGTGTGTGTGTGTGTGTGTGTGTGTGTGTACACGTGCGTGCCAGTGAACACATTGCATGGAGGCAGTTATATGCCTGCAATGCATCCAGAGAAATGTGTTAGAGTAATCGTGATGTTCATTCTGACCTTAAACATACAACTGTTTCATTGCCCTGAGGTACAGGCAGCATTGCCCCAGGTCCAAGCTTGGCCAGATCAAAGCTAATTCAGAAGGAGCTGGGTGTCTCCACACATGAATCAGTCATGGACCTCCACCGCACAGAAATAGGTCCTTTGGCCCAACTGGCTCATGGTCGAGGATGCCCATCTAAACTAGCCCCATTTGCTTGCATTTGATCCATATCCCTATAAACTTTTCCTGTCCATGTACCTGTCCAAATGTCTTTCAAATGTTATTATTGTTTCACCTCTGCATCTGGGAACTCTGCATAAAGGCTCAATCCATCAGGCTCATTTTTAAATCTTTCCACTCTCGCTTAGGAAGGCCAATTCGGAAGGCTAACAGACCATCATTTTATATTGCAAGAAGATGTAAGTACAAGAGTTTAAAAGACATTTGGAAAGGTACAGGAAAAGTTCAACGGGATATTGCCAAACACAGGAAAATAGGATAATGGTACATAGGCGTCTCGGTCGGCATGAGTGATTGGGCCAGAGGGCTCAATTCCACGCTGCATACCTCTATGAATCGAAGGGTAAAGACTCCTTGAAGATAGACACAAAATGCTGGAGTAACTCAGCGGGACAGGCAGCATCTCCGGAGAGAAGGAATGGGTAACGTTTTGAGTCGAGATCCTTCCTCAGATTGGATTTGACAAAGATTTCAGTCCCTAGTAAAGACTCCTTGCACCAATTATACAAAGCTCGGGTGAGATTGTAGCAGGCGTGTTGTGTACATGTCTGGTCTTGTACATTGTGAAAGAGATTCAGTCCTCGAACGGGCAGTTTGTTTATGTGGGAAGTGAGGCTGATTGGGCTTTGACTCTCCGGAGTTTAGAGCAAAGGAAGGTGATGGTGTTGTCAGGATCGAAGCAGAGGTTTTTCACCCAGAGGGCGGTGAGCTGTTGGAATCCCTTCCCCAGGAACACTATGGATGTCCAGGCACTGGACCTGTTAAAAAAAATAGATTGATAGATCTTTGGATACCAGGAATATCAAGGGATC
>JAXLNO010000970.1:0-59680 GCA_038087875.1 Malacoraja senta
TGGTCTACGTTTCTGGACCTATTATAAGCATGAGGTGCAATAGTAATTTAAAAAATAAATAAATAAAGAAATGGTATCAGGACCTGGTAATGGGAGGTAAAACAACAAAAACAGACTTGGTTGGTAGTCCCCTTTCTGCGATTGTTCCTACTTTCCTTTTCTTTCTTTTCTAGGGTCTACTTTCTTACTTCAATTCCTTCTCTAACTTCTTTTCTAAGGGGCTTTCTTTTCCCAACACTCTCTTGCACTTCACGACTCTTGCGCACTTTCTTTACTTTTCTTACTTCTATCTTTCTCTTAAAGCTCAAAAAACATGAAGCGGTACAAAAAATGTATTAAGATATAAGTGTTGTGTATTACTGTCATTTACCGTACTTCTAATAAAAATAATTTAAAAAAAATAATAAAAAAAAGATTATGTCTTGCATTAATCGAACATTTGTGTATATATATCAAATACTTTTCCCATGTAATTTTGATCATTAATTCCCGTTCCCACTCTTCTCTAAGTACCTCTGTCACTGGTAGGTCTATATTTAGAATACTATTATATAAATATGATATGAATTTCTGTGAGTCCACCGGCCCTTTCATCGTCTTTTTTAATTAGTAGCAGTTGTACCAATTGGAGATCTTACATTTGGAAAGAATTAGATTTGTCTTAATGGACAAACAAGAACTTTTTATCAGAACACGGTCTCCATTTATTGACTATTTAAAGGGACAGACTGAACCTGACTGAACCTCGAATTAAGGATTAGATGAAAAGTTATATTTTAAACGTACGAATATATCTCCAACGTTGTACTTTTAGTCATTTATTCCATTCTTCTTTTATCATCTCTTTTTTTTTCTCTCTGTTATTCTCTTATTTTTTACCTATATATATATTTAAAAAAATAATAAATACTAGAGGCAGAGTGAATATCAATCGATAATATTAGCAATGTAGGAATGATATACATGAAATGTTTTCAATATGATATGTACCTGCCTCTAATAAAAATATTATTTAAAAAATAAATAAAAGAAGCAATTGTACCAGACTGATTCCCGGGATGGTACAAAAGGATTTGAGTATAGCAGCAGGGAGGTTCTACTGCAGTTGTACAGGGTATTAGGAAAGGGGAGATGCAACGAGACCTGGGTGTCATGGTACACCAGTCATTGAAAGTAGGCATGCAGGTGCAGCAGGCAGTGAGGAAAGCCAATGGTATGTTGGCATTCATAGCAAAAGGATTTGAGTATAGGAGCAGGGAGGTTCTACTGCAGCTGTACAGGGTCTTGGTGAGGCCACACCTGGAGTGTTGCGTACAGTTCTGGTCTCCAAATCTGAGGAAAGACATTCTTGCCATAGAGGGAGTACAGAGAAGGTTCACCAGACTGATTCCTGGGACGGCAGGACTTTCATATGAAGAAAGACTGGATAGACTCGGCTTGTACTCGCTGGAATTTAGAAGATTGAGGGGAGATCTTATAGAAACGTACAAAATTCCTAAGGGGTTGGACAGGCTAGATGCAGGAAGATTGTTCCTGATGTTGGGGAAGTCCAGGACAAGGGGTCACACAGTTTAAGGATAAAGGGGAAGTCTTTTAGGACCGAGATGAGAAAAAAAAATTCACACAGAATCTGTGGAATTCTCTGCCACAGAAGGTAGTTGAGGCCAGTTCATTGGCTATATTTAAGAGGGAGTTAGATGTGGTCCTTGTGGCTAAAGGGATCAGGGGGTATGGAGAGAAGGCAGGTACAGGATACTGAGTTGGATGATCAGCCATGATCATATTGAATGGCGGTGCAGGCTCGAAGGGCCGAATGGCCTCTACTCCTGCACCTATTGTCTATGTTTCTACGTTAAAGATATGTTATCGTTGTCCCTAATGTGTGGGATAGTGTGAGTGCAAGGGATGGCGTGGACTGGCTGTGGAGCATCCATGTTCTCTCCCCGTGACAGTGTGGGTTTTCACTGCGAGCCCAGGTTTTGAAAATACAAAAGGTCGTTTGCTCTGAAAATGCAAAAGGTCGTTTCCTTTTAATATGCAAAAGGTCGTTTGCTTTGAAAATGCAAAAGATTGTTTGCTTTGAAATTGCAAAAAAGTGGTTTGCTTTGAAAATGCAAAGTGGTTTGCTTTGAAAATACAAAACGTGGTTTGATTTGAAAATGCAAAAAGTGGCTTTGTTTTAATATGCAAATGGTGGTTTGCTTTGAAAATTCAAAAAGTGGTTTGCTTTTAAAATGCAAAAGGTGGTTTGGTTTGAAAATGCAAATGTTGGTTTTCAATGAAAATGTAAAAGGTGGTTTGCTTTGAAAATGCAAAAGGTGGTTAGCTTTGAAAATGCAAACGGTCGTTTGCTTTGAAAATGCAAAAGGTGGTTTGCTGGTTTGCATTGAAAATGCAAAAGCTGCGTTTTAATGGAAATGCAAAATGTGGTTTGCTTTGAAAATGCAAAAGATGGTGTGCTTTGAAAATGCAAAAAGGTTTGCTTTAAAAAAGCAGTAGATGGTTTGCTTTGAAAATGGAAAAGGTGGATTGAAAATGCAAAATGTGGTTTCTTTGAAAATGCAAAAGGTCGTTTGCTTTAAAAATGCAATAGATGGTTTGCTTTGAAAATGGAAAAGGTAGTTTTCTTTGAAAATGCAAAAGGTGGTTTGATTTGAAATTGCAAATGTGTGGTTTGCTTTGAACATGCAAAAAAGCGGTTTGCTTTGAAAATGCAAAAGGTGGTTTGCTTTGAAAATGCAAAAGGTGGTTTGCTTTGAAAATGCAAAAGGTGGTTTGCTTTGAAAATGCAAAATGAGGTTTGCTTTAAAAATGCAGTAGATGGTTTGCTTTGAAAATAGAAAAGGTGGTTTGCTTTGAAAATGCAAAAGATGGTTTGCTTTGAAATTGCAAAAAAGTGGTTTGCTTTGAAAATGCAAAAGGTGGTTTGCTTTGAAAATACAAAACGTTGTTTTCTTTGAAAATGCAAAAGGTCGTTTGCTCTGAAAATACAAAAGGTCGTTTGCTTTTAATATGCAGAAGGTCGTTTGCTTTGAAAATGCAAAAGATTGTTTGCTTTGAAATTGCAAAAAAGTGGTTTGCTTTGAAAATGCAAAAGGTGGTTTGCTTTGAAAATACAAAACGTGGTTTAATTTGAAAATGCAAAAAGTGGCTTTGTTTTAATATGCAAATGGTGGTTTACTTATAAAATGCAAAAGGTGGTTTGCTTTGAAAATGCAAAAGGTGGTTTGCTTTGAAAATGCACAAGGGTTTACTTTGAAAATGCAAAAGTTTGCTTTGAAAATGCAAATAGTGGTTTGCTTTGTAGGGCAAATGGTGGTTTGCTTTGAAAATGCAAAAGGTGGTTTTCTTTGAAAATGTAAAAAAGGTTGTTTTTCTTTTAAAATCAAAAGGTTTGCTTTGAAATGCAAAGGGTTTACTTTGAAAATGCAAAAGGTTTGCTTTGAAAATGCAAAAAGTGGTTTGCTTTGAAGGGAAAATAGTGGTTTGCTTTGAAAAAGCAAAAGGTGGTTGCTTAGAAGATGCAAAAGGTGGTTTGCTTTGAAAATGCAAAAGGTGGTTTGCTTTTAAAATGCAAAAGGTGGTTTGCTATAAAAACGCCAAAAGGAGGTTTGCTTTGAAAATGCAAAAGTTGGTCTGCTTTGAAAATGCAAAAGGTGGTTTGCTTTGAAAATGCTAAAGGTGGTTTGCTTTGAAAATGCAAATGGTGGTTTGCTTTGAAAATGAAAAAGTGGTTTGCTTTCAAAATGCAAAGGGTTTACTTTGAAAATGCAAAAGGTGGTTTGCTTTGAAGGGCATATGGTGGTTTGCTTTGAAAAAGCAAAAGGTGGTTTGATTTGAAAATGAAAAAAAGGTGGTTTGCTTTTAAAATCAAAAGGTTTGCTTTGAAAATGCAAAGGGTTTACTTTGAAAATGCAAAAGGTTTGTTTTGAAAATGCGAATAGTGGTTTGCTTTGAAAAAGCAAAAGGTGGTTGCTTTGAAAATGATATAGGTGGTTTGCTTTGAAAATGCAAAAAGGTTTGCTTTAAAAAAGCAGTAGATGATTTACTTTGAAAATGGAAAAGGTGGTTTGAAAATGCAAAAGGTGGTTTCCTTTGAAAATGCAAAAAGGTTTGCTTTAAAAATGCAGTAGATGGTTTGCTTTGAAAATGCAGTAGATGGTTTGCTTTGAAAATGCAAAAGGTGGCTTGCTTTGAAAATGCAAAAGATCGTTTGCTTTGAAAATACAAAAGGTCGTTTGCTTTTAAAATGCAAAAGGTCGTTTGCTTTGAAAATGCAATAGGTGGTTTTCTGGTTTGCATTGAAAATGCAGAAGCTGCTTTTTAATGGAAATGCAACAGGTGGTTTGCTTTGAAAATGCAAAAGATGGTATGCTTTGAAAATGCAAAAGGTGGTTTGCTTTGAAAATGCAAAAGGTGGTTTGCTTTGTAAAGTCAAAAACGTTTGCTTTAAAAAAGCAGTAGATGGTTTGCTTTGAAAATGGAAAAGGTGGTTTGAAAATGCAAAAGGTGGTTTCCTTTGAAAATGCAAAAGGAGGTTTGCTTTGAAAATACAAAAGGTCGTTTGCTCTGAAAATGCAAAAGGTCGTTTGCTTTTAATATGCAAAAGGTCGTTTGCTTTGTAAATGCAAAAGATTGTTTGCTTTGAAATTGCAAAAAATTGGTTTGCTTTGAAAATGCAAAAGTGGTTTGCTTTGAAAATACAAAACGTGGTTTGATTTGAAAATGCAAAAAGTGGCTTTGTTTTAATATGCAAATGGTGGTTTGCTTTGAAAATGCAAAAGGTGGTTTGCTTTTAAAATGCAAAAGGTGGTTTGGTTTGAAAATGCAAATGTTGGTTTTCAATGAAAATGTAAACGGTGGTTTGCTTTGAAAATGCAAAAGGTGGTTTGGTATAAAAATGCCAAAATGTGGTTTGCTTTGAAAATGTAAAAGGTGGTTTGCTTTGAAAATGCAAACGGTCGTTTGCTTTGAAAATGCAAAAGGTGGTTTGCTGGTTTGCATTGAAAATGCGAAAGCTGCGTTTTAATGGAAATGCAAAATGTGGTTTGCTTTGAAAATGCAAAAGATGGTATGCTTTGAAAATGCAAAAAGGTTTGCTTTAAAAAAGCAGTAGATGGTTTGCTTTGAAAATGGAAAAGGTGGATTGAAAATGCAAAATGTGGTTTCCTTTGAAAATGCAAAAAGGTTTGCTTTAAAAATGCAATAGATGGTTTGCTTTGAAAATGGAAAAGGTGGTTTTCTTTGAAAATGCAAAAGGTGGTTTCCTTTGAAAATGCAAAAGGTGGTTTGCTTTGAAAATTCAAAAAGGTTTGCTTTAAAAAAGCATAGATGGTTTGCTTTGAAAATAGAAAAGGTGGTTTGAAAATGCAAAAGGTGGTTTCCTTTGAAAATGCAAAAGGAGGTTTGCTTTGAAAATACAAAAGGACGTTTGCTCTGAAAATGCAAAAGGTCGTTTGCTTTTAATATGCAAAAGGTCGTTTGCTTTGAAAATGCAAAAGATTGTTTGCTTTGAAATTGCAAAAAAGTGGTTTGCTTTGAAAATGCAAAAGTGGTTTGCTTTGAAAATACAAAACGTGGTTTGATTTGAAAATGCAAAAAGTGGCTTTGTTTTAATATGCAAATGGTGGTTTGCTTTGAAAATGCAAAAAGTGGTTTGCTTTTAAAATGCAAAAGGTGGTTTGGTTTGAAAATGCAAATGTTGGTTTTCAATGAAAATGTAAAAGGTGGTTTGCTTTAAAAATGCAGTAGATGGTTTGCTTTGAAAATAGAAAAGGTGGTTTGCTTTGAAAATGCAAAAGATGGTTTGCTTTGAAATTGCAAAAAAGTGGTTTGCTTTGAAAATGCAAAAGGTGGTTTGCTTTGAAAATACAAAACGTGGTTTAATTTGAAAATGAAAAAAGTGGCTTTGTTTTAATATGCAAATGGTGGTTTGCTTTGAAAATGCAAAAGGTGGTTTACTTATAAAATGCAAAAGGTGGTTTGCTTTGAAAATGCAAAAGGTGGTTTGGTATAAAAATGCCAAAAAGTGGTTTGCTTTGAAAATGCAAAAGGTAGTTTGCTTTGAAAATGCAAACGGTCGTTTGCTTTGAAAATGCAAAAGGTGGTTTGCTGATTTGCATTGTAAGTGCAAAATCTGCTTTTTAATGGAAATGCAAAAGGTGGTTTGCTTTGAAAATGCAAAAGATGGTATGCTTTGAAAATGCAAAAAGGTTTGCTTTAAAAATGCAGTAGATGGTTTGCTTTGAAAATGGAAAAGGTGGATTGAAATTGCAAAAGGTGGTTTCCTTTGAAAATGCAAAAAGGTTTGCTTTAAAAATGCAGTAGATGGTTTGCTTTGAAAATGGAAAAGGTGGTTTGCTTTGAAAATGCAAAAGGAGGTTTGCTTTGAAAATGCAAATGGTCGTTTGCTCTATAAATGCAAACGGTCGTTTGCTATTAATATGCAAAAGATCGTTTGATTTGAAAATGCAAAAGATTGTTTGCTTTGAATTTGCAAAAAAGTGGTTTGCTTTGAAAATGCGAAAGGTGGTTTGGTATAAAAATGCCAAAAAGTAGTTTGCTTTGAAAATGTAAAAGGTGGTTTGCTTTGAAAATGCAAAAGATGGTATGCTTTGAAAATGCTAAAAGGTTTGATTTTAAAAAGCAGTAGATGGTTTGCTTTTTAAAATGGAAAAGGTGGATTGAAAATGCAAAAGGTGGTTTCCTTTGAAAATGCAAAAATGTTTGCTTTAAAAATGCAGTAGATGGTTTGTTTTGAAAATGGAAAAGGTGGTTTGCTTTGAAAATGCAAAAGAGGGTTTGCTTTGAAATTGCAAAAAAGTGGTTTGCTTTGAAAATGCAAAAGGAGGTTTGCTTTGAAAATACAAAACGTTGTTTGATTTGAAATTGCAAAAGGTGGTTTGCTGATTTGCATTGAAAATGCAAAAGCTGCTTTTTAATGGAAATGCAAAAGGTGGTTTGCTTTAAAAATGCAAAAGATGGTATGCTTTGAAAATGCAAAAAGGTTTGCTTTAAAAAAGCAGTAGATGGTTTACTTTGAAAATGGAAAAGGTGGATTGAAAATGCAAATGGTGGTTTGGTATAAAAATGCGAAAAAGTGGTTTGCTTTGAAAATCAAAAGGTGGTTTGCAATGAAAATGCAAACGGTCGTTTGCTTTGAAAATGCAAAAGGTGGTTTGCTGGTTTGCATTGAAAATGCAAAAGCTGCTTTTTAATGGAAATGCATAAGGTGGTTTGCTTTGAAAATGCAAAGATGGTATGCTTTGAAAATGCAAAAGGTGGTTTGCTTTGAAAATGCAAAAGGTGGTTTGCTTTGAATATGAAAAAGCTGGTTTGCTTTGAAAATGCTAAAGGTTTGCTTTGAAAATGCAAAGGGTTTACTTTGATAATGCAAAAGGTTTGTTTTGAAAATGCAAATGGTGGTTTGCTTTGAAAATGCAAAAGGTTTACTATGAAAATGCAAAAGTTGGTTTGCTGGCTTGAATTGAAAAT
This sequence comes from Malacoraja senta, assembly GCA_038087875.1. Lineage (NCBI taxonomy): Eukaryota > Metazoa > Chordata > Chondrichthyes > Rajiformes > Rajidae > Malacoraja > Malacoraja senta. The sequence continues at coordinate 7,495 of JAXLNO010000970.1, forward strand.
GAAAAAGGTGGTTTGCTTTGAAAATACACAAGGTGGTTTGCTTTGAAAATGCAAAAGGTGGTTTGCTTTGAAAATACAAAAGGTGGTTTGCTTTGAAAATGCAAAAGGTGGCTTGCTTTTAATATGCAAAAGATGGTTTGCTTTTAAAATGCAAAAGGTGTTTTGGTTTTAAAATGCAAAAGATGGTTTGGTTTTAAAATGGAAATGTTGGTTTGCTTTGAAAATGCAAAAGGTGGTTTGCTTTGAAAATGCAAAAGATGATTTGCTTTGAAAATGCTAAATGTGGTTTGCTTTGAAAATGCAAAAGGTGGTTTACTTTGAAAATGCAAAAGGTGGTGGGCTTTGAAAATGCAAAAGCTGATTTGCTTTGAAAATGCAAAAGGTCGTTTGCTTTGAAAGTGCAAAAGGTAGTTTGCTTTGAAAATGTTAAATGTGGTTTGCTTTGAAAATGCAAAAAAGTGGTTTGGTTTGAAAATGCAAAAGGTGGTTTGCTTTGAAAATGCTATAAGTGGTTTGCTTTGAAAATGCAAAAGGTGCTTTGCTTTGAAATTGCAAAAGGTGGTTTGCTTTGAAAATGCAAAAGGTGGTTTGCTTTGAAAATGCAAAAGGTGGTTTGCGTTGAAAAGGTGGTTTGCTTTGAAAATGCAAAAGATGGTTAGCTTTGAAAATGCAAAAGGTTTGCTTTGAAAATGCAAAAGATGGTTTGCTTTGAAAAGGCAAAAGGTGGTTTGCTATAAAAATGCCAAAAGGAGGTTTGCTTTCAAAATGCAAAACGTGGTTTTCTTTTAAAATGCAAAAGGTCCTTTGCTTTGAAAATGCAAAAGGTTTGCTATGAAAATGCAAAAGTTGGTTTGCTGGTTTGCATTGAAAATGAAAAAGGTGGTTTGCTTTGAAAATACACAAGGTGGTTTGCTTTGAAAATGCAAAAGGTGGTTTGCTTTGAAAATACAAAAGGTGGTTTGCTTTGAAAATGCAAAAGGTGGCTTGCTTTTAATATGCAAAAGATGGTTTGCTTTTAAAATGCAAAAGGTGTTTTGGTTTTAAAATGCAAAAGGTGGTTTGGTTTTAAAATGGAAATGTTGGTTTGCTTTGAAAATGCAAAAGGTGGTTTGCTTTGAAAATGCAAAAGGTGATTTGCTGTGAAAATACTAAATGTGGTTTGCTTTGAAAATGGAAAAAGTGGTTTGCTTTGAAAATGCAAAAGGTGGTTTGCTGGTTTGCATTGAAAATACAAAAGTTGGTTTACTTTGAAAATGCAAAAGGTGGTGGCTTTGAAAATGCAAAAGCTGATTTGCTTTGAAAATGCAAAAGGTCGTTTGCTTTGAAAGTGCAAAAGGTAGTTTGCTTTGAAAATGTTAAATGTGGTTTGCTTTGAAAATGCAAAAAAGTGGTTTGGTTTGAAAATGCAAAAGGTGGTTTGCTTTGAAAATGCTATAAGTGGTTTGCTTTGAAAATGCAAAAGGTGCTTTGCTTTGAAATTGCAAAAGGTGGTTTGCTTTGAAAATGCAAAAGGTGGTTTGCTTTGAAAATGCGAAAAAAAATTGCTTTGAAAATGCGAAAAAAAATTGCTTTGAAAATGCAAAAGGTGGTTTGCTTTGAAAATGCAAAAGATGGTTTATTTTGAAAATGCAAAAGGTGGTTTGATTTGAAAATGCAATAGGAGGTTTGCTTTGAAAATGCAAAAGGTGGTTTGCTTTGAAAAGGTGGTTTGCTTTGAAAATGCATAAGGTGGTTTGCTTTGAAAATGCAAAAGATGGTTAGCTTTGAAAATGCAAAAGGTTTGCTTTGAAAATGCAAAAGACGGTTTGCTTTGAAAATGCAAATGGTGGTTCGCTTTGAAAAGGTGGTTTGCTTTGAAAATGCATAAGGTGGTTTGCTTTGAAAATATAAAAGGTGGTTCGCTTTGAAATTGCAAAAAGTGGTTTGCTTTGAAAATGCAAAAGGTGGTTTACTTTGAAAATGCAAAAGGTGGTTTACTTTGAAAATGCAAAAGGTGGTTTGCTTTGAAAATGCATAAGGTGGTTTGCTTTGAAAATATAAAAGGTGGTTCGCTTTGAAATTGCAAAAAGTGGTTTGCTTTGAAAATGCTAAATGTGGTTTACTTTGAAAATGCAAAAGGTGGTGGGCTTTGAAAATGCAAAAGCTGATTTGCTTTGAAAATGCAAAAGGTCGTTTGCTTTGAAAGTGCAAAAGGTAGTTTGCTTTGAAAATGTTAAATGTGGTTTGCTTTGAAAATGCAAAAAAGTGGTTTGGTTTGAAAATGCAAAATGTGGTTTGCTTTGAAAATGCTATAAGTGGTTTGCTTTGAAAATGCAAAAGGTGCTTTGCTTTGAAATTGCAAAAGGTGGTTTGCTTTGAAAATGCAAAAGGTGGTTTGCTTTGAAAATGCAAAAGGTGGTTTGCGTTGAAAAGGTGGTTTGCTCTGAAAATGCAAAAGATGGTTAGCTTTGAAAATGCAAAAGGTTTGCTTTGAAAATGCAAAAGATGGTTTGCTTTGAAAAGACAAAAGGTGGTTTGCTATAAAAATGCCAAAAGGAGGTTTGCTTTCAAAATGCAAAATGTGGTTTTCTTTTAAAATGCAAAAGGTCCTTTGCTTTGAAAATGCAAAAGGTTTGCTATGAAAATGCAAAAGTTGGTTTGCTGGTTTGCATTGAAAATGAAAAAGGTGGTTTGCTTTGAAAATACACAAGGTGGTTTGCTTTGAAAATGCAAAAGGTGGTTTGCTTTGAAAATACAAAAGGTGGTTTGCTTTGAAAATGCAAATGTGGCTTGCTTTTAATATGCAAAAGATGGTTTGCTTTTAAAATGCAAAAGGTGTTTTGGTTTTAAAATGCAAAATGTGGTTTGGTTTTAAAATGGAAATGTTGGTTTGCTTTGAAAATGCAAAAGGTGGTTTGCTTTGAAAATGCAAAAGGTGATTTGCTGTGAAAATACTAAATGTGGTTTGCTTTGAAAATGGAAAAAGTGGTTTGCTTTGAAAATGCAAAAGGTGGTTTGCTGGTTTGCATTGAAAATGCAAAAGTTGGTTTACTTTGAAAATGCAAAAGGTGGTGGCTTTGAAAATGAAAAAGCTGATTTGCTTTGAAAATGCAAAAGGTCGTTTGCTTTGAAAGTGCAAAAGGTAGTTTGCTTTGAAAATGTTAAATATGGTTTGCTTTGAAAATGCAAAAAAGTGGTTTGGTTTGAAAATGCAAAAGGTGGTTTGCTTTGAAAATGCTATAAGTGGTTTGCTTTGAAAATGCAAAAGGTGCTTTGCTTTGAAATTGCAAAAGGTGGTTTGCTTTGAAAATGCAAAAGGTGGTTTGCTTTGAAAATGCGAAAAAAAATTGCTTTGAAAATGCAAAAGGTGGTTTGCTTTGAAAATGCAAAAGATGGTTTGTTTTGAAAATGCAAAAGGTGGTTTGATTTGAAAATGCAATAGGAGGTTTGCTTTGAAAATGCAAAAGGTGGTTTGCTTTGAAAAGGTGGTTTGCTTTGAAAATGCATAAGGTGGTTTGCTTTGAAAATGCAAAAGATGGTTAGCTTTGAAAATGCAAAAGGTTTGCTTTGAAAATGCAAAAGACGGTTTGCTTTGAAAATGCAAATGGTGGTTCGCTTTGAAAAGGTGGTTTGCTTTGAAAATGCATAAGGTGGTTTGCTTTGAAAATATAAAAGGTGGTTCGCTTTGAAATTGCAAAAAGTGGTTTGCTTTGAAAATGCAAAAGGTGGTTTGCTTTATAATGCAAAAGGTGGTTTGCTTTAAAAATGCAAAAGGTGGTTTGCTTTGAAAATACAAAATTGCTTTGAAAAGGTGGTTTGCTTTGAAAATGCATCAGGTGGTTTGCTTTGAAAATGCAAAAGATTGTTAGCTTTGAAAATGCAAAAGGTTTGTTTGAAAATGCAAATGGTGGTTTGCTTTGAAAATACATAATTGCTTTGAAAAGGTAGTTTTCTTTGAAAATGCAAAAGGTGGTTTGATTTGAAATTGCAAATGTGTGGTTTGCTTTGAACATGCAAAAAAGCGGTTTGCTTTGAAAATGCAAAAGGTGGTTTGCTTTGAAAATGCAAAAGGTGGTTTGCTTTGAAAATGCAAAAGGTGGTTTGCTTTGAAAATGCAAAATGAGGTTTGCTTTAAAAATGCAGTAGATGGTTTGCTTTGAAAATAGAAAAGGTGGTTTGCTTTGAAAATGCAAAAGATGGTTTGCTTTGAAATTGCAAAAAAAGTGGTTCGCTTTGAAAATGCAAAAGGTGGTTTGCTTTGAAAATACAAAACGTTGTTTTCTTTGAAAATGCAAAAGGTCGTTTGCTCTGAAAATACAAAAGGTCGTTTGCTTTTAATATGCAGAAGGTCGTTTGCTTTGAAAATGCAAAAGATTGTTTGCTTTGAAATTGCAAAAAAGTGGTTTGCTTTGAAAATGCAAAAGGTGGTTTGCTTTGAAAATACAAAACGTGGTTTAATTTGAAAATGCAAAAAGTGGCTTTGTTTTAATATGCAAATGGTGGTTTGCTTTGAAAATGCAAAAGGTGGTTTACTTATAAAATGCAAAAGGTGGTTTGCTTTGAAAATGCAAAAGGTGGTTTGCTTTCAAAATGCACAAGGGTTTACTTTGAAAATGCAAACGTTTGCTTTGAAAATGCAAATAGTGGTTTGCTTTGTAGGGCAAATGGTGGTTTGCTTTGAAAATGCAAAAGGTGGTTTTCTTTGAAAATGTAAAAAAGGTTGTTTTTCTTTTAAAATCAAAAGGTTTGCTTTGAAATGCAAAGGGTTTACTTTGAAAATGCAAAAGGTTTGCTTTGAAAATGCAAAAAGTGGTTTGCTTTGAAGGGAAAATAGTGGTTTGCTTTGAAAAAGCAAAAGGTGGTTGCTTAGAAGATGCAAAAGGTGGTTTGCTTTGAAAATGCAAAAGGTGGTTTGCTTTTAAAATGCAAAAGGTGGTTTGCTATAAAAACGCCAAAAGGAGGTTTGCTTTGAAAATGCAAAAGTTGGTCTGCTTTGAAAATGCAAAAGGTGGTTTGCTTTGAAAATGCTAAAGGTGGTTTGCTTTGAAAATGCAAATGGTGGTTTGCTTTGAAAATGAAAAAGTGGTTTGCTTTCAAAATGCAAAGGGTTTACTTTGAAAATGCAAAAGGTGGTTTGCTTTGAAGGGCATATGGTGGTTTGCTTTGAAAAAGCAAAAGGTGGTTTGATTTGAAAATGAAAAAAAGGTGGTTTGCTTTTAAAATCAAAAGGTTTGCTTTGAAAATGCAAAGGGTTTACTTTGAAAATGCAAAAGGTTTGTTTTGAAAATGCGAATAGTGGTTTGCTTTGAAAAAGCAAAAGGTGGTTGCTTTGAAAATGATATAGGTGGTTTGCTTTGAAAATGCAAAAAGGTTTGCTTTAAAAAAGCAGTAGATGATTTACTTTGAAAATGGAAAAGGTGGTTTGAAAATGCAAAAGGTGGTTTCCTTTGAAAATGCAAAAAGGTTTGCTTTAAAAATGCAGTAGATGGTTTGCTTTGAAAATGCAGTAGATGGTTTGCTTTGAAAATGCAAAAGGTGGTTTGCTTTGAAAATGCAAAAGGTCGTTTGCTTTGAAAATACAAAAGGTCGTTTGCTTTTAAAATGCAAAAGGTCGTTTGCTTTGAAAATGCAATAGGTGGTTTTCTGGTTTGCATTGAAAATGCAGAAGCTGCTTTTTAATGGAAATGCAACAGGTGGTTTGCTTTGAAAATGCAAAAGATGGTATGCTTTGAAAATGCAAAAGGTGGTTTGCTTTGAAAATGCAAAAGGTGGTTTGCTTTGTAAATTCAAAAACATTTGCTTTAAAAAAAGCAGTAGATGGTTTGCTTTGAAAATGGAAAAGGTGGTTTGAAAATGCAAAAGGTGGTTTCCTTTGAAAATGCAAAAGGAGGTTTGCTTTGAAAATACAAAAGGTCGTTTGCTCTGAAAATGCAAAAGGTCGTTTGCTTTTAATATGCAAAAGGTCGTTTGCTTTGTAAATGCAAAAGATTGTTTGCTTTGAAATGGCAAAAAATTGGTTTGCTTTGAAAATGCAAAAGTGGTTTGCTTTGAAAATACAAAACGTGGTTTGATTTGAAAATGCAAAAAGTGGCTTTGTTTTAATATGCAAATGGTGGTTTGCTTTGAAAATGCAAAAGGTGGTTTGCTTTTAAAATGCAAAAGGTGGTTTGGTTTGAAAATGCAAATGTTGGTTTTCAATGAAAATGTAAACGGTGGTTTGCTTTGAAAATGCAAAAGGTGGTTTGGTATAAAAATGCCAAAATGTGGTTTGCTTTGAAAATGTAAAAGGTGGTTTGCTTTGAAAATGCAAACGGTCGTTTGCTTTGAAAATGCAAAAGGTGGTTTGCTGGTTTGCATTGAAAATGCGAAAGCTGCGTTTTAATGGAAATGCAAAATGTGGTTTGCTTTGAAAATGCAAAAGATGGTATGCTTTGAAAATGCAAAAAGGTTTGCTTTAAAAAAGCAGTAGATGGTTTGCTTTGAAAATGGAAAAGGTGGATTGAAAATGCAAAATGTGGTTTCCTTTGAAAATGCAAAAAGGTTTGCTTTAAAAATGCAATAGATGGTTTGCTTTGAAAATGGAAAAGGTGGTTTTCTTTGAAAATGCAAAAGGTGGTTTCCTTTGAAAATGCAAAAGGTGGTTTGCTTTGAAAATTCAAAAAGGTTTGCTTTAAAAAAGCATAGATGGTTTGCTTTGAAAATAGAAAAGGTGGTTTGAAAATGCAAAAGGTGGTTTCCTTTGAAAATGCAAAAGGAGGTTTGCTTTGAAAATACAAAAGGACGTTTGCTCTGAAAATGCTAAAGGTCGTTTGCTTTTAATATGCAAAAGGTGGTTTGCTTTAAAAATGCAAAAGGTGGTTTGCTTTGAAAATACAAAATTGCTTTGAAAAGGTGGTTTGCTTTGAAAATGCATCAGGTGGTTTGCTTTGAAAATGCAAAAGATTGTTAGCTTTGAAAATGCAAAAGGTTTGTTTGAAAATGCAAAAGGTGGTTTGCTTTGAAAATACATAATTGCTTTGGAAAGGTAGTTTTCTTTGAAAATGCAAAAGGTGGTTTGATTTGAAATTGCAAATGTGTGGTTTGCTTTGAACATGCAAAAAAGCGGTTTGCTTTGAAAATGCAAAAGGTGGTTTGCTTTGAAAATGCAAAAGGTGGTTTGCTTTGAAAATGCAAAAGGTGGTTTGCTTTGAAAATGCAAAATGAGGTTTGCTTTAAAAATGCAGTAGATGGTTTGCTTTGAAAAAAGAAAAGGTGGTTTGCTTTGAAAATGCAAAAGATGGTTTGCTTTGAAATAGCAAAAAAGTGGTTTGCTTTGAAAATGCAAAAGGTGGTTTGCTTTGAAAATACAAAACGTTGTTTTCTTTGAAAATGCAAAAGGTCGTTTGCTCTGAAAATACAAAAGGTCGTTTGCTTTTAATATGCAGAAGGTCGTTTGCTTTGAAAATGCAAAATATTGTTTGCTTTGAAATTGCAAAAAAGTGGTTTGCTTTGAAAATGCAAAAGGTGGTTTGCTTTGAAAATACAAAACGTGGTTTAATTTGAAAATGCAAAAAGTGGCTTTGTTTTAATATGCAAATGGTGGTTTGCTTTGAAAATGCAAAAGGTGGTTTACTTATAAAATGCAAAAGGTGGTTTGCTTTGAAAATGCAAAAGGTGGTTTGCTTTGAAAATGCACAAGGGTTTACTTTGAAAATGCAAACGTTTGCTTTGAAAATGCAAATAGTGGTTTGCTTTGTAGGGCAAATGGTGGTTTGCTTTGAAAATGCAAAAGGTGGTTTTCTTTGAAAATGTAAAAAAGGTTGTTTTTCTTTTAAAATCAAAAGGTTTGCTTTGAAATGCAAAGGGTTTACTTTGAAAATGCAAAAGGTTTGCTTTGAAAATGCAAAAAGTGGTTTGCTTTGAAGGGAAAATAGTGGTTTGCTTTGAAAAAGCAAAAGGTGGTTGCTTAGAAGATGCAAAAGGTGGTTTGCTTTGAAAATGCAAAAGGTGGTTTGCTTTTAAAATGCAAAAGGTGGTTTGCTATAAAAACGCCAAAAGGAGGTTTGCTTTGAAAATGCAAAAGTTGGTCTGCTTTGAAAATGCAAAAGGTGGTTTGCTTTGAAAATGCTAAAGGTGGTTTGCTTTGAAAATGCAAATGGTGGTTTGCTTTGAAAATGAAAAAGTGGTTTGCTTTCAAAATGCAAAGGGTTTACTTTGAAAATGCAAAAGGTGGTTTGCTTTGAAGGGCATATGGTGGTTTGCTTTGAAAAAGCAAAAGGTGGTTTGATTTGAAAATGAAAAAAAGGTGGTTTGCTTTTAAAATCAAAAGGTTTGCTTTGAAAATGCAAAGGGTTTACTTTGAAAATGCAAAAGGTTTGTTTTGAAAATGCGAATAGTGGTTTGCTTTGAAAAAGCAAAAGGTGGTTGCTTTGAAAATGATATAGGTGGTTTGCTTTGAAAATGCAAAAAGGTTTGCTTTAAAAAAGCAGTAGATGATTTACTTTGAAAATGGAAAAGGTGGTTTGAAAATGCAAAAGGTGGTTTCCTTTGAAAATGCAAAAAGGTTTGCTTTAAAAATGCAGTAGATGGTTTGCTTTGAAAATGCAGTAGATGGTTTGCTTTGAAAATGCAAAAGGTGGTTTGCTTTGAAAATGCAAAAGGTCGTTTGCTTTGAAAATACAAAAGGTCGTTTGCTTTTAAAATGCAAAAGGTCGTTTGCTTTGAAAATGCAATAGGTGGTTTTCTGGTTTGCATTGAAAATGCAGAAGCTGCTTTTTAATGGAAATGCAACAGGTGGTTTGCTTTGAAAATGCAAAAGATGGTATGCTTTGAAAATGCAAAAGGTGGTTTGCTTTGAAAATGCAAAAGGTGGTTTGCTTTGTAAATTCAAAAACATTTGCTTTAAAAAAAGCAGTAGATGGTTTGCTTTGAAAATGGAAAAGGTGGTTTGAAAATGCAAAAGGTGGTTTCCTTTGAAAATGCAAAAGGAGGTTTGCTTTGAAAATACAAAAGGTCGTTTGCTCTGAAAATGCAAAAGGTCGTTTGCTTTTAATATGCAAAAGGTCGTTTGCTTTGTAAATGCAAAAGATTGTTTGCTTTGAAATTGCAAAAAATTGGTTTGCTTTGAAAATGCAAAAGTGGTTTGCTTTGAAAATACAAAACGTGGTTTGATTTGAAAATGCAAAAAGTGGCTTTGTTTTAATATGCAAATGGTGGTTTGCTTTGAAAATGCAAAAGGTGGTTTGCTTTTAAAATGCAAAAGGTGGTTTGGTTTGAAAATGCAAATGTTGGTTTTCAATGAAAATGTAAACGGTGGTTTGCTTTGAAAATGCAAAAGATGGTTTGGTATAAAAATGCCAAAATGTGGTTTGCTTTGAAAATGTAAAAGGTGGTTTGCTTTGAAAATGCAAACGGTCGTTTGCTTTGAAAATGCAAAAGGTGGTTTGCTGGTTTGCATTGAAAATGCGAAAGCTGCGTTTTAATGGAAATGCAAAATGTGGTTTGCTTTGAAAATGCAAAAGATGGTATGCTTTGAAAATGCAAAAAGGTTTGCTTTAAAAAAGCAGTAGATGGTTTGCTTTGAAAATGGAAAAGGTGGATTGAAAATGCAAAATGTGGTTTCCTTTGAAAATGCAAAAAGGTTTGCTTTAAAAATGCAATAGATGGTTTGCTTTGAAAATGGAAAAGGTGGTTTTCTTTGAAAATGCAAAAGGTGGTTTCCTTTGAAAATGCAAAAGGTGGTTTGATTTGAAAATTCAAAAAGGTTTGCTTTAAAAAAGCATAGATGGTTTGCTTTGAAAATAGAAAAGGTGGTTTGAAAATGCAAAAGGTGGTTTCCTTTGAAAATGCAAAAGGAGGTTTGCTTTGAAAATACAAAAGGACGTTTGCTCTGAAAATGCTAAAGGTCGTTTGCTTTTAATATGCAAAAGGTCGTTTGCTTTGAAAATGCAAAAGATTGTTTGCTTTGAAATTGCAAAAAAGTGGTTTGCTTTGAAAATGCAAAAGTGGTTTGCTTTGAAAATACAAAACGTGGTTTGATTTGAAAATGCAAAAAGTGGCTTTGTTTTAATATGCAAATGGTGGTTTGCTTTGAAAATGCAAAAAAGTGGTTTGCTTTTAAAATGCAAAAGGTGGTTTGGTTTGAAAATGCAAATGTTGGTTTTCAATGAAAATGTAAAAGGTGGTTTGCTTTAAAAATGCAGTAGATGGTTTGCTTTGAAAATAGAAAAGGTGGTTTGCTTTGAAAATGCAAAAGATGGTTTGCTTTGAAATTGCAAAAAAGTGGTTTGCTTTGAAAATGCAAAAGGTGGTTTGCTTTGAAAATACAAAACGTTGTTTTCTTTGAAAATGCAAAAGGTCCTTTGCTCTGAAAATGCAAAAGGTCGTTTGCTTTTAATATGCAGAAGGTCGTTTGCTTTGAAAATGCAAAAGATTGTTTGCTTTGAAATTGCAAAAAAGTGGTTTGCTTTGAAAATGCAAAAGGTGGTTTGCTTTGAAAATACAAAACGTGGTTTAATTTGAAAATGAAAAAAAGTGGCTTTGTTTTAATATGCAAATGGTGGTTTGCTTTGAAAATGCAAAAGGTGGTTTACTTATAAAATGCAAAAGGTGGTTTGCTTTGAAAATGCAAAAGGTGGTTTGGTATAAAAATGCCAAAAAGTGGTTTGCTTTGAAAATGCAAAAGGTAGTTTGCTTTGAAAATGCAAACGGTCGTTTGCTTTGAAAATGCAAAAGGTGGTTTGCTGATTTGCATTGTAAGTGCAAAATCTGCTTTTTAATGGAAATGCAAAAGGTGGTTTGCTTTGAAAATGCAAAAGATGGTATGCTTTGAAAATGCAAAAAGGTTTGCTTTAAAAATGCAGTAGATGGTTTGCTTTGAAAATGGAAAAGGTGGATTGAAATTGCAAAAGGTGGTTTCCTTTGAAAATGCAAAAAGGTTTGCTTTAAAAATGCAGTAGATGGTTTGCTTTGAAAATGGAAAAGGTGGTTTGCTTTGAAAATGCAAAAGGAGGTTTGCTTTGAAAATGCAAATGGTCGTTTGCTCTATAAATGCAAACGGTCGTTTGCTATTAATATGCAAAAGGTCGTTTGATTTGAAAATGCAAAAGATTGTTTGCTTTGAATTTGCAAAAAAGTGGTTTGCTTTGAAAATGCGAAAGGTGGTTTGGTATAAAAATGCCAAAAAGTAGTTTGCTTTGAAAATGTAAAAGGTGGTTTGCTTTGAAAATGCAAAAGATGGTATGCTTTGAAAATGCTAAAAGGTTTGATTTTAAAAAGCAGTAGATGGTTTGCTTTTTAAAATGGAAAAGGTGGATTGAAAATGCAAAAGGTGGTTTCCTTTGAAAATGCAAAAATGTTTGCTTTAAAAATGCAGTAGATGGTTTGTTTTGAAAATGGAAAAGGTGGTTTGCTTTGAAAATGCAAAAGAGGGTTTGCTTTGAAATTGCAAAAAAAGTGGTTTGCTTTGAAAATGCAAAAGGTGGTTTGCTTTGAAAATACAAAACGTTGTTTGATTTGAAATTGCAAAAGGTGGTTTGCTGATTTGCATTGAAAATGCAAAAGCTGCTTTTTAATGGAAATGCAAAAGGTGGTTTGCTTTAAAAATGCAAAAGATGGTATGCTTTGAAAATGCAAAAAGGTTTGCTTTAAAAAAGCAGTAGATGGTTTACTTTGAAAATGGAAAAGGTGGATTGAAAATGCAAATGGTGGTTTGGTATAAAAATGCGAAAAAGTGGTTTGCTTTGAAAATCAAAAGGTGGGTTGCAATGAAAATGCAAACGGTCGTTTGCTTTGAAAATGCAAAAGGTGGTTTGCTGGTTTGCATTGAAAATGCAAAAGCTGCTTTTTAATGGAAATGCATAAGGTGGTTTGCTTTGAAAATGCAAAGATGGTATGCTTTGAAAATGCAAAAGGTGGTTTGCTTTGAAAATGCAAAAGGTGGTTTGCTTTGAATATGAAAAAGCTGGTTTGCTTTGAAAATGCTAAAGGTTTGCTTTGAAAATGCAAAGGGTTTACTTTGATAATGCAAAAGGTTTGTTTTGAAAATGCAAATGGTGGTTTGCTTTGAAAATGCAAAAGGTGGTTTGCTTTTAAAATGAAAAAGTTGGGTTGCATTGAAAATGCAAACGTTGGTTTGCTTGGAAATTGCAAAAAGTGGTTTGCTTTGAAAATGCAAATGGTGGTTTGCTTTGAAAAGGCAAAAGGTGGTTTGCTATAAAAATGCCAAAAGGAGGTTTGCTTTCAAAATGCAAAATGTGGTTTTCTTTGAAAATGCAAAAGGTCCTTTGCTTTGAAAATGCAAAAGGTTTACTATGAAAATGCAAAAGTTAGTTTGCTGGCTTGAATTGAAAATGAAAAAGGTGGTTTGCTTTGAAAATACACAAGGTGGTTTGCTTTGAAAATGCAAAAGGTGGTTTGCTTTGAAAATACAAAAGGTGGTTTGCTTTGAAAATGCAAAAGGTGGCTTGCTTTTAATATGCAAAAGATGGTTTGCTTTTAAAATGCAAAAGGTGTTTTGGTTTTAAAATGCAAAAGATGGTTTGGTTTTAAAATGGAAATGTTGGTTTGCTTTGAAAATGCAAAAGGTGGTTTGCTTTGAAAATGCAAAAGATGATTTGCTTTGAAAATGCTAAATGTGGTTTGCTTTGAAAATGCAAAAGGTGGTTTACTTTGAAAATGCAAAAGTTGGTGGGCTTTGAAAATGCAAAAGCTGATTTGCTTTGAAAATGCAAAAGGTCGTTTGCTTTGAAAGTGCAAAAGGTAGTTTGCTTTGAAAATGTTAAATGTGGTTTGCTTTGAAAATGCAAAAAAGTGGTTTGGTTTGAAAATGCAAAAGGTGGTTTGCTTTGAAAATGCTATAAGTGGTTTGCTTTCAAAATGCAAAAGGTGCTTTGCTTTGAAATTGCAAAAGGTGGTTTGCTTTGAAAATGCAAAAGGTGGTTTGCTTTGAAAATGCAAAAGGTGGTTTGCGTTGAAAAGGTGGTTTGCTTTGAAAATGCAAAAGATGGTTAGCTTTGAAAATGCAAAAGGTTTGCTTTGAAAATGCAAAAGATGGTTTGCTTTGAAAAGGCAAAAGGTGGTTTGCTATAAAAATGCCAAAAGGAGGTTTGCTTTCAAAATGCAAAATGTGGTTTTCTTTTAAAATGCAAAAGGTCCTTTGCTTTGAAAATGCAAAAGGTTTGCTATGAAAATGCAAAAGTTGGTTTGCTGGTTTGCATTGAAAATGAAAAAGGTTGTTTGCTTTGAAAATACACAAGGTGGTTTGCTTTGAAAATGCAAAAGGTGGTTTGCTTTGAAAATACAAAAGGTGGTTTGCTTTGAAAATGCAAAAGGTGGCTTGCTTTTAATATGCAAAAGATGGTTTGCTTTTAAAATGCAAAAGGTGTTTTGGTTTTAAAATGCAAAAGGTGGTTTGGTTTTAAAATGGAAATGTTGGTTTGCTTTGAAAATGCAAAAGGTGGTTTGCTTTGAAAATGCAAAAGGTGATTTGCTGTGAAAATACTAAATGTGGTTTGCTTTGAAAATGGAAAAAGTGGTTTGCTTTGAAAATGCAAAAGGTGGTTTGCTGGTTTGCATTGAAAATGCAAAAGTTGGTTTACTTTGAAAATGCAAAAGGTGGTGGCTTTGAAAATGCAAAAGCTGATTTGCTTTGAAAATGCAAAAGGTCGTTTGCTTTGAAAGTGCAAAAGGTAGTTTGCTTTGAAAATGTTAAATGTGGTTTGCTTTGAAAATGCAAAAAAGTGGTTTGGTTTGAAAATGCAAAAGGTGGTTTGCTTTGAAAATGCTATAAGTGGTTTGCTTTGAAAATGCAAAAGGTGCTTTGCTTTGAAATTGCAAAAGGTGGTTTGCTTTGAAAATGCAAAAGGTGGTTTGCTTTGAAAATGCGAAAAAAAATTGCTTTGAAAATGCGAAAAAAAATTGCTTTGAAAATGCAAAAGGTGGTTTGCTTTGAAAATGCAAAAGATGGTTTATTTTGAAAATGCAAAAGGTGGTTTGGTTTGAAAATGCAATAGGAGGTTTGCTTTGAAAATGCAAAAGGTGGTTTGCTTTGAAAAGGTGGTTTGCTTTGAAAATGCATAAGGTGGTTTGCTTTGAAAATGCAAAAGATGGTTAGCTTTGAAAATGCAAAAGGTTTGCTTTGAAAATGCAAAAGACGGTTTGCTTTGAAAATGCAAATGGTGGTTCGCTTTGAAAAGGTGGTTTGCTTTGAAAATGCATAAGGTGGTTTGCTTTGAAAATATAAAAGGTGGTTCGCTTTGAAATTGCAAAAAGTGGTTTGCTTTGAAAATGCAAAAGGTGGTTTACTTTGAAAATGCAAAAGGTGGTTTACTTTGAAAATGCAAAAGGTGGTTTGCTTTGAAAATGCATAAGGTGGTTTGCTTTGAAAATATAAAAGGTGGTTCGCTTTGAAATTGCAAAAAGTGGTTTGCTTTGAAAATGCTAAATGTGGTTTGCTTTGAAAATGCAAAAGGTGGTTTACTTTGAAAATGCAAAAGGTGATGGGCTTTGAAAATGCAAAAGCTGATTTGCTTTGAAAATGCAAAAGGTCGTTTGCTTTGAAAGTGCAAAAGGTAGTTTGCTTTGAAAATGTTAAATGTGGTTTGCTTTGAAAATGCAAAAAAGTGGTTTGGTTTGAAAATGCAAAATGTGGTTTGCTTTGAAAATGCTATAAGTGGTTTGCTTTGAAAATGCAAAAGGTGCTTTGCTTTGAAATTGCAAAAGGTGGTTTGCTTTGAAAATGCAAAAGGTGGTTTGCTTTGAAAATGCAAAAGGTGGTTTGCGTTGAAAAGGTGGTTTGCTCTGAAAATGCAAAAGATGGTTAGCTTTGAAAATGCAAAAGGTTTGCTTTGAAAATGCAAAAGATGGTTTGCTTTGAAAAGACAAAAGTTGGTTTGCTATAAAAATGCCAAAAGGAGGTTTGCTTTCAAAATGCAAAATGTGGTTTTCTTTTAAAATGCAAAAGGTCCTTTGCTTTGAAAATGCAAAAGGTTTGCTATGAAAATGCAAAAGTTGGTTTGCTGGTTTGCATTGAAAATGAAAAAGGTGGTTTGCTTTGAAAATACACAAGGTGGTTTGCTTTGAAAATGCAAAAGGTGGTTTGCTTTGAAAATACAAAAGGTGGTTTGCTTTGAAAATGCAAAAGGTGGCTTGCTTTTAATATGCAAAAGATGGTTTGCTTTTAAAATGCAAAAGGTGTTTTGGTTTTAAAATGCAAAAGGTGGTTTGGTTTTAAAATGGAAATGTTGGTTTGCTTTGAAAATGCAAAAGGTGGTTTGCTTTGAAAATGCAAAAGGTGATTTGCTGTGAAAATACTAAATGTGGTTTGCTTTGAAAATTGAAAAAGTGGTTTGCTTTGAAAATGCAAAAGGTGGTTTGCTGGTTTGCATTGAAAATGCAAAAGTTGGTTTACTTTGAAAATGCAAAAGGTGGTGGCTTTGAAAATGAAAAAGCTGATTTGCTTTGAAAATGCAAAAGGTCGTTTGCTTTGAAAGTGCAAAAGGTAGTTTGCTTTGAAAATGTTAAATATGGTTTGCTTTGAAAATGCAAAAAAGTGGTTTGGTTTGAAAATGCAAAAGGTGGTTTGCTTTGAAAATGCTATAAGTGGTTTGCTTTGAAAATGCAAAAGGTGCTTTGCTTTGAAATTGCAAAAGGTGGTTTGCTTTGAAAATGCAAAAGGTGGTTTGCTTTGAAAATGCGAAAAAAAATTGCTTTGAAAATGCAAAAGGTGGTTTGCTTTGAAAATGCAAAAGATGGTTTGTTTTGAAAATGCAAAAGGTGGTTTGATTTGAAAATGCAATAGGAGGTTTGCTTTGAAAATGCAAAAGGTGGTTTGCTTTGAAAAGGTGGTTTGCTTTGAAAATGCATAAGGTGGTTTGCTTTGAAAATGCAAAAGATGGTTATCTTTGAAAATGCAAAAGGTTTGCTTTGAAAATGCAAAAGACGGTTTGCTTTGAAAATGCAAATGGTGGTTCGCTTTGAAAAGGTGGTTTGCTTTGAAAATGCATAAGGTGGTTTGCTTTGAAAATATAAAAGGTGGTTCGCTTTGAAATTGCAAAAAGTGGTTTGCTTTGAAAATGCAAAAGGTGGTTTGCTTTATAATGCAAAAGGTGGTTTGCTTTAAAAATGCAAAAGGTGGTTTGCTTTGAAAATACAAAATTGCTTTGAAAAGGTGGTTTGCTTTGAAAATGCATAAGGTGGTTTGCTTTGAAAATGCAAAAGATTGTTAGCTTTGAAAATGCAAAAGGTTTGTTTGAAAATGCAAAAGATGGTTTGCTTTGAAAATGCAAATGGTGGTTCGCTTTGAAAAGGTGGTTTGCTTTGAAAATGCATAAGGTGGTTTGCTTTGAAAATATAAAAGGTGGTTCGCTTTGAAATTGCAAAAAGTGGTTTGCTTTGAAAATGCAAAAGGTGGTTTGCTTTATAATGAAAAAGCTGATTTGCTTTGAAAATGCAAAAGGTCGTTTGCTTTGAAAGTGCAAAAGGTAGTTTGCTTTGAAAATGTTAAATATGGTTTGCTTTGAAAATGCAAAAAAGTGGTTTGGTTTGAAAATGCAAAAGGTGGTTTGCTTTGAAAATGCTATAAGTGGTTTGCTTTGAAAATGCAAAAGGTGCTTTGCTTTGAAATTGCAAAAGGTGGTTTGCTTTGAAAATGCAAAAGGTGGTTTGCTTTTAAAATGCGAAAAAAAATTGCTTTGAAAATGCAAAAGGTGGTTTGCTTTGAAAATGCAAAAGATGGTTTGTTTTGAAAATGCAAAAGGTGGTTTGATTTGAAAATGCAATAGGAGGTTTGCTTTGAAAATGCAAAAGGTGGTTTGCTTTGAAAAGGTGGTTTGCTTTGAAAATGCATAAGGTGGTTTGCTTTGAAAATGCAAAAGATGGTTAGCTTTGAAAATGCAAAAGGTTTGCTTTGAAAATGCAAAAGACGGTTTGCTTTGAAAATGCAAATGGTGGTTCGCTTTGAAAAGGTGGTTTGCTTTGAAAATGCATAAGGTGGTTTGCTTTGAAAATATAAAAGGTGGTTCGCTTTGAAATTGCAAAAAGTGGTTTGCTTTGAAAATGCAAAAGGTGGTTTGCTTTATAATGCAAAAGGTGGTTTGCTTTAAAAATGCAAAAGGTGGTTTGCTTTGAAAATACAAAATGTGCTTTGCTTTGAAAAGGTGGTTTGCTTTGAAAATGCATAAGGTGGTTTGCTTTGAAAATGCAAAAGATTGTTAGCTTTGAAAATGCAAAAGGTTTGTTTGAAAATGCAAAAGATGGTTTGCTTTGAAAATGCAAATGGTGGTTCGCTTTGAAAAGGTGGTTTGCTTTGAAAATGCATAAGGTGGTTTGCTTTGAAAATATAAAAGGTGGTTCGCTTTGAAATTGCAAAAAGTGGTTTGCTTTGAAAATGCAAAAGGTGGTTTGCTTTATAATGCAAAAGGTGGTTTGCTTTAAAAATGCAAAAGGTGGATTGCTTTGAAAATACAAAATGTGCTTTGCTTTGAAAATGCAAAAGGTGATTTGTTTTGAAAATGGAAAAGGTGGTTTGCCATGAAAATGCAAAAGGTGGTTTGCTTAGAATAGGTGGTTTGCTTTGAAAATGCATAAGGTGGTTTGCATTGAAAATGCATAACGTTCTTTGCTTTGAAATTGCAAAAAGTGGTTTGCTTTGAAAATGCAAAACGTGGTTTGCTTTGAAAATGCAAATGTTGGTTTTCATTGAAAATGTAAAAGGTGGTTTGCTTTGAAAATGCAAAAGGTGGTTTGGTATAAAATGCCAACAAGTGGTTTGCTTTGAAAATGCAAAAGGTAGTTTGCTTTGAAAATGCAAACTGTCGTTTACTTTGAAAATGCAAAAGGTGGTTTGCTGATTTGCCAACGCTGCTTTTTAATGGAAATGCAAAAGGTGGTTTGCTTTGAAAATGCAAAAGATGGTATACTTTGAAAATGCAAAATGGTTTGCTTTAAAAAAGCAGTAGATGATTTACTTTGAAAATGGAAAAGGTGGATTGAAAATGCAAAAGGTGGTTTCCTTTGAAAATGCAAAAAGGTTTGCTTTAAAAATGCAGTAGATGGTTTGCTTTGAAAATGGAAAAGGTGGTTTGCTTTGAAAATGCAAAAGGTGGTTTGCTTTGAAAATGCAAAAAGGTTTGATTTTATAATGCAGTAGATGTTTTGCTTGAAAATGGAAAAGGTGGTTTGCTTTGAAAATGCAAAAGATGGTTTGCTTTGAAATTGCAAAAATGTGGTTTGCTTTGAAAATGCAAAATGTGGTTTGCTTTGAAAATACAAAACGTGGTTTGATTTGAAAATGCAAAAACTGGTTTGCTTTTAATATGCAAATGGTGGTTTGCTTTGAAAATGCAAAAGGTGGTTTGCTTTTAAAAATGCAAAAGGTGGTTTGCTGGTTTGCGTTGAAAATGCAAAAGCTGCTTTTTAATGGAAATGCAAATGGTGGATTGCTTTGAAAATGCAAAAGATGGTATGCTTTGAAAATTCAAAAGGTGGTTTGCTTTGAAAATGCAAAAGGTGGTTTGCTTTGAATATGAAAAAGCTGGTTTGCTTTGAAAATGCTAAAGTTTTGCTTTGAAAATGCAAAGGGTTTACTTTGAAAATGCAAAAGGTTTGCTTTGAAAATGCAAATAATGGTTTGCTTTGAAGGGTAAATGGTGGTTTGCTATTAAAATGCAAGTGGTGGTTTGCTTTGAAAATGCAAAAGGTGGTTTGCTATGAAAAGGCAAAAGGTGGTTTGCTATAAAAATGCCAAAAGGAGGTTTGCTTTCAAAATGCAAAATGTGGTTTTCTTTCAAAATGCAAAAGGTCGTTTGCTTTGAAAATGCAAAAGGTTTGCTATGAAAATGCAGAAGTTGGTTTGCTGGTTTGCATTGAAAATGAAAAAGGTGGTTTGCTTTGAAAATACACAAGTTGGTTTGCTTTGAAAATGCAAAAGGTGGTTTGCTTTGAAAATGCAAAAAGGTTTGATTTTATAATGCAGTAGATGGTTTGCTTGAAAATGGAAACGGTGGTTTGCTTTGAAAATGCAAAAGATGGTTTGCTTTGAAATTGCAAAAAATTGGTTTGCTTTGAAAATGCAAAATGTGGTTTGCTTTGAAAATACAAAACGTGGTTTGATTTGAAAATGCAAAAAGTGGCTTGCTTTTAATATGCAAATGGTGGTTTGCTTTGAAAATGCAAAAGGTGGTTTGCTTTTAAAAATGCAAAAGGTGGTTTGCTTTGAAAATGCAAATGTTGCTTTTCATTGAAAATGCAAAATGTGGTTTGGTATAAAAATGCGAAAAAGTGGTTTGCTTTGAAAATGCAAAAGGTGGTTTGCTTTGAAAATGCAAAAGGTGGTTTGTTTTGAAATAGCAAAAAGTGTTTTGCTTTGAAAATGCAAAAGGTGGTTTGCTTTGAAAATACAAAAGGTGGTTTGCTTTGAAAATGCAAAAGGTGGCTTGCTTTTAATATGCAAAAGATGGTTTGCTTTTAAAATGCAAAAGGTGTTTTGGTTTTAAAATGCAAAAGGTGGTTTGGTTTTAAAATGGAAATGTTGGTTTGCTTTGAAAATGCAAATGGTGGTTTGCTTTGAAAATGTAAAAGGTGTTTTGCTTTGAAAATGCAATAGGTGGTTTGGTTTGAAAATGCAAAAGGTGGTTTGCTTTGTAAATGCTATAAGTGGTTTGCTTTTAAAATGCAAAAGGTCCTTTGCTTTGAAAATGCAAAAGGTTTGCTATGAAAATGCAAAAGTTGGTTTGCTGGTTTGCATTGAAAATGAAAAAGGTTGTTTGCTTTGAAAATACACAAGGTGGTTTGCTTTGAAAATGCAAAAGGTGGTTTGCTTTGAAAATACAAAAGGTGGTTTGCTTTGAAAATGCAAAAGGTGGCTTGCTTTTAATATGCAAAAGATGGTTTGCTTTTAAAATGCAAAAGGTGTTTTGGTTTTAAAATGCAAAAGGTGGTTTGGTTTTAAAATGGAAATGTTGGTTTGCTTTGAAAATGCAAAAGGTGGTTTGCTTTGAAAATGCAAAAGGTGATTTGCTGTGAAAATACTAAATGTGGTTTGCTTTGAAAATGGAAAAAGTGGTTTGCTTTGAAAATGCAAAAGGTGGTTTGCTGGTTTGCATTGAAAATGCAAAAGTTGGTTTACTTTGAAAATGCAAAAGGTGGTGGCTTTGAAAATGCAAAAGCTGATTTGCTTTGAAAATGCAAAAGGTCGTTTGCTTTGAAAGTGCAAAAGGTAGTTTGCTTTGAAAATGTTAAATGTGGTTTGCTTTGAAAATGCAAAAAAGTGGTTTGGTTTGAAAATGCAAAAGGTGGTTTGCTTTGAAAATGCTATAAGTGGTTTGCTTTGAAAATGCAAAAGGTGCTTTGCTTTGAAATTGCAAAAGGTGGTTTGCTTTGAAAATGCAAAAGGTGGTTTGCTTTGAAAATGCGAAAAAAAATTGCTTTGAAAATGCGAAAAAAAATTGCTTTGAAAATGCAAAAGGTGGTTTGCTTTGAAAATGCAAAAGATGGTTTATTTTGAAAATGCAAAAGGTGGTTTGATTTGAAAATGCAATAGGAGGTTTGCTTTGAAAATGCAAAAGGTGGTTTGCTTTGAAAAGGTGGTTTGCTTTGAAAATGCATAAGGTGGTTTGCTTTGAAAATGCAAAAGATGGTTAGCTTTGAAAATGCAAAAGGTTTGCTTTGAAAATGCAAAAGACGGTTTGCTTTGAAAATGCAAATGGTGGTTCGCTTTGAAAAGGTGGTTTGCTTTGAAAATGCATAAGGTGGTTTGCTTTGAAAATATAAAAGGTGGTTCGCTTTGAAATTGCAAAAAGTGGTTTGCTTTGAAAATGCAAAAGGTGGTTTACTTTGAAAATGCAAAAGGTGGTTTACTTTGAAAATGCAAAAGGTGGTTTGCTTTGAAAATGCATAAGGTGGTTTGCTTTGAAAATATAAAAGGTGGTTCGCTTTGAAATTGCAAAAAGTGGTTTGCTTTGAAAATGCTAAATGTGGTTTGCTTTGAAAATGCAAAAGGTGGTTTACTTTGAAAATGCAAAAGGTGGTGGGCTTTGAAAATGCAAAAGCTGATTTGCTTTGAAAATGCAAAAGGTCGTTTGCTTTGAAAGTGCAAAAGGTAGTTTGCTTTGAAAATGTTAAATGTGGTTTGCTTTGAAAATGCAAAAAAGTGGTTTGGTTTGAAAATGCAAAATGTGGTTTGCTTTGAAAATGCTATAAGTGGTTTGCTTTGAAAATGCAAAAGGTGCTTTGCTTTGAAATTGCAAAAGGTGGTTTGCTTTGAAAATGCAAAAGGTGGTTTGCTTTGAAAATGCAAAAGGTGGTTTGCGTTGAAAAGGTGGTTTGCTCTGAAAATGCAAAAGATGGTTAGCTTTGAAAATGCAAAAGGTTTGCTTTGAAAATGCAAAAGATGGTTTGCTTTGAAAAGACAAAAGTTGGTTTGCTATAAAAATGCCAAAAGGAGGTTTGCTTTCAAAATGCAAAATGTGGTTTTCTTTTAAAATGCAAAAGGTCCTTTGCTTTGAAAATGCAAAAGGTTTGCTATGAAAATGCAAAAGTTGGTTTGCTGGTTTGCATTGAAAATGAAAAAGGTGGTTTGCTTTGAAAATACACAAGGTGGTTTGCTTTGAAAATGCAAAAGGTGGTTTGCTTTGAAAATACAAAAGGTGGTTTGCTTTGAAAATGCAAAAGGTGGCTTGCTTTTAATATGCAAAAGATGGTTTGCTTTTAAAATGCAAAAGGTGTTTTGGTTTTAAAATGCAAAAGGTGGTTTGGTTTTAAAATGGAAATGTTGGTTTGCTTTGAAAATGCAAAAGGTGGTTTGCTTTGAAAATGCAAAAGGTGATTTGCTGTGAAAATACTAAATGTGGTTTGCTTTGAAAATGGAAAAAGTGGTTTGCTTTGAAAATGCAAAAGGTGGTTTGCTGGTTTGCATTGAAAATGCAAAAGTTGGTTTACTTTGAAAATGCAAAAGGTGGTGGCTTTGAAAATGAAAAAGCTGATTTGCTTTGAAAATGCAAAAGGTCGTTTGCTTTGAAAGTGCAAAAGGTAGTTTGCTTTGAAAATGTTAAATATGGTTTGCTTTGAAAATGCAAAAAAGTGGTCTGGTTTGAAAATGCAAAAGGTGGTTTGCTTTGAAAATGCTATAAGTGGTTTGCTTTGAAAATGCAAAAGGTGCTTTGCTTTGAAATTGCAAAAGGTGGTTTGCTTTGAAAATGCAAAAGGTGGTTTGCTTTGAAAATGCGAAAAAAAATTGCTTTGAAAATGCAAAAGGTGGTTTGCTTTGAAAATGCAAAAGATGGTTTGTTTTGAAAATGCAAAAGGTGGTTTGATTTGAAAATGCAATAGGAGGTTTGCTTTGAAAATGCAAAAGGTGGTTTGCTTTGAAAAGGTGGTTTGCTTTGAAAATGCATAAGGTGGTTTGCTTTGAAAATGCAAAAGATGGTTATCTTTGAAAATGCAAAAGGTTTGCTTTGAAAATGCAAAAGACGGTTTGCTTTGAAAATGCAAATGGTGGTTCGCTTTGAAAAGGTGGTTTGCTTTGAAAATGCATAAGGTGGTTTGCTTTGAAAATATAAAAGGTGGTTCGCTTTGAAATTGCAAAAAGTGGTTTGCTTTGAAAATGCAAAAGGTGGTTTGCTTTATAATGCAAAAGGTGGTTTGCTTTAAAAATGCAAAAGGTGGTTTGCTTTGAAAATACAAAATTGCTTTGAAAAGGTGGTTTGCTTTGAAAATGCATAAGGTGGTTTGCTTTGAAAATGCAAAAGATTGTTAGCTTTGAAAATGCAAAAGGTTTGTTTGAAAATGCAAAAGATGGTTTGCTTTGAAAATGCAAATGGTGGTTCGCTTTGAAAAGGTGGTTTGCTTTGAAAATGCATAAGGTGGTTTGCTTTGAAAATATAAAAGGTGGTTCGCTTTGAAATTGCAAAAAGTGGTTTGCTTTGAAAATGCAAAAGGTGGTTTGCTTTGAAAGTGCAAAAGGTAGTTTGCTTTGAAAATGTTAAATATGGTTTGCTTTGAAAATGCAAAAAAGTGGTTTGGTTTGAAAATGCAAAAGGTGGTTTGCTTTGAAAATGCTATAAGTGGTTTGCTTTGAAAATGCAAAAGGTGCTTTGCTTTGAAATTGCAAAAGGTGGTTTGCTTTGAAAATGCAAAAGGTGGTTTGCTTTTAAAATGCGAAAAAAAATTGCTTTGAAAATGCAAAAGGTGGTTTGCTTTGAAAATGCAAAAGATGGTTTGTTTTGAAAATGCAAAAGGTGGTTTGATTTGAAAATGCAATAGGAGGTTTGCTTTGAAAATGCAAAAGGTGGTTTGCTTTGAAAAGGTGGTTTGCTTTGAAAATGCATAAGGTGGTTTGCTTTGAAAATGCAAAAGATGGTTAGCTTTGAAAATGCAAAAGGTTTGCTTTGAAAATGCAAAAGACGGTTTGCTTTGAAAATGCAAAAGGTGGTTCGCTTTGAAAAGGTGGTTTGCTTTGAAAATGCATAAGGTGGTTTGCTTTGAAAATATAAAAGGTGGTTCGCTTTGAAATTGCAAAAAGTGGTTTGCTTTGAAAATGCAAAAGGTGGTTTGCTTTATAATGCAAAAGGTGGTTTGCTTTAAAAATGCAAAAGGTGGTTTGCTTTGAAAATACAAAATGTGCTTTGCTTTGAAAAGGTGGTTTGCTTTGAAAATGCATAAGGTGGTTTGCTTTGAAAATGCAAAAGATTGTTAGCTTTGAAAATGCAAAAGGTTTGTTTGAAAATGCAAAAGATGGTTTGCTTTGAAAATGCAAATGGTGGTTCGCTTTGAAAAGGTGGTTTGCTTTGAAAATGCATAAGGTGGTTTGCTTTGAAAATATAAAAGGTGGTTCGCTTTGAAATTGCAAAAAGTGGTTTGCTTTGAAAATGCAAAAGGTGGTTTGCTTTATAATGCAAAAGGTGGTTTGCTTTAAAAATGCAAAAGGTGGATTGCTTTGAAAATACAAAATGTGCTTTGCTTTGAAAATGCAAAAGGTGATTTGTTTTGAAAATGGAAAAGGTGGTTTGCCATGAAAATGCAAAAGGTGGTTTGCTTAGAATAGGTGGTTTGCTTTGAAAATGCATAAGGTGGTTTGCATTGAAAATGCATAACGTTGTTTGCTTTGAAATTGCAAAAAGTGGTTTGCTTTGAAAATGCAAAACGTGGTTTGCTTTGAAAATGCCAATGTTGGTTTTCATTGAAAATGTAAAAGGTGGTTTGCTTTGAAAATGCAAAAGGTGGTTTGGTATAAAATGCCAACAAGTGGTTTGCTTTGAAAATGCAAAAGGTAGTTTGCTTTGAAAATGCAAACTGTCGTTTACTTTGAAAATGCAAAAGGTGGTTTGCTGATTTGCCAACGCTGCTTTTTAATGGAAATGCAAAAGGTGGTTTGCTTTGAAAATGCAAAAGATGGTATACTTTGAAAATGCAAAATGGTTTGCTTTAAAAAAGCAGTAGATGATTTACTTTGAAAATGGAAATGGTGGATTGAAAATGCAAAAGGTGGTTTCCTTTGAAAATGCAAAAAGGTTTGCTTTAAAAATGCAGTAGATGGTTTGCTTTGAAAATGGAAAAGGTGGTTTGCTTTGAAAATGCAAAAGGTGGTTTGCTTTGAAAATGCAAAAAGGTTTGATTTTATAATGCAGTAGATGTTTTGCTTGAAAATGGAAAAGGTGGTTTGCTTTGAAAATGCAAAAGATGGTTTGCTTTGAAATTGCAAAAATGTGGTTTGCTTTGAAAATGCAAAATGTGGTTTGCTTTGAAAATACAAAACGTGGTTTGATTTGAAAATGCAAAAACTGGTTTGCTTTTAATATGCAAATGGTGGTTTGCTTTGAAAATGCAAAAGGTGGTTTGCTTTTAAAAATGCAAAAGGTGGTTTGCTGGTTTGCGTTGAAAATGCAAAAGCTGCTTTTTAATGGAAATGCAAATGGTGGATTGCTTTGAAAATGCAAAAGATGGTATGCTTTGAAAATTCAAAAGGTGGTTTGCTTTGAAAATGCAAAAGGTGGTTTGCTTTGAATATGAAAAAGCTGGTTTGCTTTGAAAATGCTAAAGTTTTGCTTTGAAAATGCAAAGGGTTTACTTTGAAAATGCAAAAGGTTTGCTTTGAAAATGCAAATAATGGTTTGCTTTGAAGGGTAAATGGTGGTTTGCTATTAAAATGCAAGTGGTGGTTTGCTTTGAAAATGCAAAAGGTGGTTTGCTATGAAAAGGCAAAAGGTGGTTTGCTATAAAAATGCCA
Organism: Malacoraja senta; assembly: GCA_038087875.1. NCBI lineage: Eukaryota > Metazoa > Chordata > Chondrichthyes > Rajiformes > Rajidae > Malacoraja > Malacoraja senta. The sequence continues at coordinate 32,675 of JAXLNO010000970.1, forward strand.
AAAGGAGGTTTGCTTTCAAAATGCAAAATGTGGTTTTCTTTCAAAATGCAAAAGGTCGTTTGCTTTGAAAATGCAAAAGGTTTGCTATGAAAATGCAGAAGTTGGTTTGCTGGTTTGCATTGAAAATGAAAAAGGTGGTTTGCTTTGAAAATACACAAGTTGGTTTGCTTTGAAAATGCAAAAGGTGGTTTGCTTTGAAAATGCAAAAAGGTTTGATTTTATAATGCAGTAGATGGTTTGCTTGAAAATGGAAACGGTGGTTTGCTTTGAAAATGCAAAAGATGGTTTGCTTTGAAATTGCAAAAAATTGGTTTGCTTTGAAAATGCAAAATGTGGTTTGCTTTGAAAATACAAAACGTGGTTTGATTTGAAAATGCAAAAAGTGGCTTGCTTTTAATATGCAAATGGTGGTTTGCTTTGAAAATGCAAAAGGTGGTTTGCTTTTAAAAATGCAAAAGGTGGTTTGCTTTGAAAATGCAAATGTTGCTTTTCATTGAAAATGCAAAATGTGGTTTGGTATAAAAATGCGAAAAAGTGGTTTGCTTTGAAAATGCAAAAGGTGGTTTGCTTTGAAAATGCAAAAGGTGGTTTGTTTTGAAATAGCAAAAAGTGTTTTGCTTTGAAAATGCAAAAGGTGGTTTGCTTTGAAAATACAAAAGGTGGTTTGCTTTGAAAATGCAAAAGGTGGCTTGCTTTTAATATGCAAAAGATGGTTTGCTTTTAAAATGCAAAAGGTGTTTTGGTTTTAAAATGCAAAAGGTGGTTTGGTTTTAAAATGGAAATGTTGGTTTGCTTTGAAAATGCAAATGGTGGTTTGCTTTGAAAATGTAAAAGGTGTTTTGCTTTGAAAATGCAATAGGTGGTTTGGTTTGAAAATGCAAAAGGTGGTTTGCTTTGTAAATGCTATAAGTGGTTTGCTTTGAAAATGCAAAAGGTGCTTTGCTTTGAAATTGCAAAAGGTGGTTTGCTTTGAAAATGCAAAAGGTGGTTTGCTTTGAAAATGCGGAAAAAAATTGCTTTGAAAATGCAAAAGGTGGTTTGTTTTGAAAATGCAAAAGGTGGTTTGCTTTGAAAATAGTATAGTATAGTATAGTATAGTATTTTTAATGACCACACAGCCAAGCTGGTGGAATTTTGGGTTGTCAGCAGCGATACAATAATAAGAACACACAACCACAATAAAAAAAAAATTAAAAAAAAAAAATGTAACACAAACATCCACCACAGCATTCAACACTGTGGTGGAAGGCACAACAATTTGGCCAATCCTCCTCCATTTCCCCTCCGTGAACAGGACCAGAGTCCAGAGTCAGTCCAGGATCGGCTCTTCCTCACCGGAGACCGCGGCTTTAAGTTGTTGTAGGCCGCAGGCCGGCTGTCAAGATTTAAAGTCTCCGCCGCAGCCAGAAGCACCGTAGACTGCAGGGCCGGCGGTCGAAGCTCCCCTGCAGGGGTGATGGTAAGTCCATGCCGGCCCCGCGGTAGAAGTTGGCCGCGGGCCGGCAGTGATGGCTTCTTCTTCTTCCCCCGGGTCCCCCACGAGGGATCCCGGGCTGTAGACGCCGCACCAGCTGGAGCTTTGCAGACCGCGGCTTCAGGCTGCGACTTCAGGCTGCCGGCTGCCCCGGGCCAGCGAAACGGAGCGTTCCCCTCCAGCGAGCCCCAGCGAGGGTTCACCCGCTCCACGCCGAGAGTCCACGCTGCGCCCGCCGCTGAAGCCCCGGGCACGTCTCCGGGAAAGGCCGCGCCGATCCTTGATGTTAGGCCACGGGGGAGGCGACCTGGAAAAAGTCGCCTCTCCATGGAGGAGGCGACCGAAGCGGTTTCCCCCTTACCCCCCCGCACCACCCCCCACGCAAGACACACAAAGAAACATTAATTACATACTTTAAAACATACTAAAAATAAAAAAATAAGTTGAAAAAACTGACGCGCTGCTGACATGGCTGCTGCCCAGAGCAGCGCCCCCTACAGATGCAAAAGGTGGTTTGCTTTGAAAATGCAAAAGGTGGTTTGCTTTGAAAATGCAAAAGGTGGTTTGCTTTGAAAAGGTGGTTTGCTTTGAAAATGCATCAGGTGGTTTGCTTTGAAAATGCAAAAGATGGTTAGCTTTGAAAATGCAAAAAGGTTTGCTTTGAAAATGCAAAAGATGGTTTGCTTTGAAAATGCAAAAGGTGGTTCGCTTTGAAATTGCAAAAAGTGGTTTGCTTTGAAAATGCAAAAGGTGGTTTGCTTTGAAAATGCAAAAGGTGGTTTGCTTTGAAAATGCAAAAGGTGGTTTGCTTTGAAAATACAAAATGTGCTTTGCTTTGAAAATGCAAAAGGTGATTTGCTTTGAAAATGCAAAAGGTGGTTTGCCATGAAAATGCAAAAGGTGGTTTGCTTTGAAAATGCATTAGGTGGTTTGCATTGAAAATGCATAACGTTGTTTGCTTTGAAATTGCACAAAGTGGTTTGCTTTGAAAATGCAAAACGTGGTTTGCTTTGAAAATGCAAAAGGTGGTTTGCTGTTTGCATTGAAAAGGCAAAAGGTGTTTTATTTGAAAATGCAAAAGGTGGTTTGCTTTGAAAATGCAAAAGGTGATTTGCTTTGAAAATGCTAAATGTGGTTTGCTTTGAAAATGCAAAAAGTGGTTTGCTTTGAAAATGCAAAAGGTGGTGGGCTTTGAAAATTCAAAAGGTGATTTGCTTTGAAAATGCAAAAGGTCGTTTGCTTTGAAAATGCAAAAGGTCGTTTGCATTGAAAGTGCAAAAGGTAGCTTGCTTTGAAAATGTTAAAGTGGGTTTGCTTTGAAAATGCAAAAATGCGGTTTGCTTGTAAAATGCAAAAGGTGGTTTGCTTTGAAAATGCTAAAACTGGTTTGCTTTGAAAATGCAAAAAGTGGTTTGCTTTGAAAATGCAAAAGGTGGTTTGCTGGGTTGCATTGAAATTGCAAAAGGTGGTTTGCTTTGAAAATGCAAAAGCTGGTTTGTTTTGAAAATGCGAAAAAAATTGCTTTGAAAATGCAAAATGTTGTTTCTTTGAAAATGCAAAAGGTGGTTTGTATTGAAAATACAAAAGGTGGTGTGTTTTGAAAATGCAAAAGGTGGTTTGCTTTGAAAATGCAAAAGGTGGTTTGCTTTGAAAATGCAAAAGGTGGTTTGCTTTGAAAATGCAAAAGCTGGTTTGTTTTGAAAATGCAAAAGGTGGTTTGCTTTGGAAATGCAAAAGGTCGTTTGTTTCCAAAATGCAAATGGTCGTTTGCTTTAAAAATGCAAAAGGTGGTTTGCTTTGAAAATGCAAAAGGTGGTTTGCTTTGAAAATACAAAATGTGCTTTGCTTTGAAAATGCAAAAGGTGATTTGCTTTGAAAATGCAAAGGTGGTTTGCCATGAAAATGCAAAAGGTGGTTTGCTTAGACTAGGTGGTTTGCTTTGAAAATGCATAAGGTGGCTTGCATTGAAGATGCAAAAGGTTGTTTGCTTTGAAATTGCAAAAAGTGGTTTGCTTTGAAAATGCAAAACGTGGTTTGCTTTGAAATGCAAAAGGTGCTTTGCTTTGAAAATTCAAAGCGTGGTTTGCTTTGAAAATGCAAAAGGTGGTTTGCTTTGAAAATGCAAAAGGTCGTTTGCTTTGAAAATGCAAAAGGTGGTTTGCTGTTTGCATTGAAAATGCAAAAGGTGTTTTAGTTTGAAAATGGAACAGGTGGTTTGCTTTGAAAATGCAAAAGGTGATTTGCTTTGAAAATGCTAAATGTGGTTTGCTTTGAAAATGCAAAAAGTGGTTTGCTTTGAAAATGCAAAAGGTGGTTTGCTGGTTTGCAATGAAAATGCAAAAGGTGGCTTACTTTGAAGATGCAAAAGGTGGTTAGCTTTGAAAATGCAAAAAGGTTTGCTTTGAAAATGCAAAAGATGGTTTGCTTTGAAAATGCAAAAGGTGGTTCGCTTTGAAATTGCAAAAAGTGGTTTGCTTTGAAAATGCAAAAGGTGGTTTGCTTTGAAAATGCAAAAGGTGGTTTGCTTTGAAAATACAAAATGTGCTTTGCTTTGAAAATGCAAAAGGTGATTTGCTTTGAAAATGCAAAAGGTGGTTTGCCATGAAAATGCAAAAGGTGGTTTGCTTTGAAAATGCATTAGGTGGTTTGCATTGAAAATGCATAACGTTGTTTGCTTTGAAATTGCACAAAGTGGTTTGCTTTGAAAATGCAAAACGTGGTTTGCTTTGAAATGCAAAAGGTGGTTTGCTTTGAAAATTCAAAATGTGGTTTGTTTTGAAAATGCAAAAAGTGGTTTGCTTTGAAAATGCAAAAGGTGGTTTGCTGTTTGCATTGAAAATGCAAAAGGTGTTTTATTTGAAAATGCAAAAGGTGGTTTGCTTTGAAAATGCAAAAGGTGATTTGCTTTGAAAATGCTAAATGTGGTTTGCTTTGAAAATGCAAAAAGTGGTTTGCTTTGAAAATGCAAAAGGTGGTGGGCTTTGAAAATGCAAAAGGTGATTTGCTTTGAAAATGCAAAAGGTCGTTTGCTTTGAAAATGCAAAAGGTCGTTTGCATTGAAAGTGCAAAAGGTAGTTTGCTTTGAAAATGTTAAAGGGTGTTTGCTTTGAAAATGCAAAAATGCGGTTTGCTTGTAAAATGCAAAAGGTGGTTTGCTTTGAAAATGCTAAAACTGGTTTGCTTTGAAAATGCAAATAGTGGTTTGCTTTGAAAATGCAAAAGGTGGTTTGCTGGGTTGCATTGAAATTGCAAAAGGTGGTTTGCTTTGAAAATGCAAAAGCTGGTTTGTTTTGAAAATGCGAAAAAAAATTGCTTTGAAAATGCAAAATGTTGTTTCTTTGAAAATGCAAAAGGTGGTTTGTATTGAAAATACAAAAGGTGGTGTGTTTTGAAAATGCAAAAGGTGGTTTGCTTTGAAAATGCAAAAGGTGGTTTGCTTTGAAAATGCAAAAGGTGTTTGCTTTGAAAATGCAAAAGCTGGTTTGTATTGAAAATGCAAAAGGTGCTTTGCTTTGGAAATGCAAAAGGTCGTTTGTTTTGAAAGTGCAAAAGGTGGTTTGCTTTGGAAATGCAAAAGGTCGTTTGCTTTGAAAGTGCAAAAGGTAGTTTGCTTTGAAAATGCTAAATGTGGTTTGCTTTGAAAATGCAAAAAGTAGTTTGCTTTGAAAATGCAAAAGGTGGTTTGCTGGTTTGCAATGAAAATGCAAAAGGTGGTTTACTTTGAAGATGCAAAAGGTGGTGGGCTTTGAAAATGCAAAAGGTGATTTGCTTTGAAAATGCAAAAGGTCGTTTGCTTTGAAAGTGCAAAAGGTAGTTTGCTTTGAAAATGTTAAATGTGGTTTGATTTGAAAATGCAAAAAAGTGGTTTGGTTTGAAAATGCAAAAGGTGGTTTGCTTTGTAAATGCTATAAGTGGTTTGCTTTGAAAAGGCAAAAGGTGCTTTGCTTTGAAATTGCAAAAGGTGGTTTGCTTTGAAAATGCAAACGGTGGTTTGCTTTGAAAATGCGAAAAAAAATTGCTTTGAAAATGCAAAAGGTGGTTTGTTTTGAAAATGCAAAAGGTGGTTTGCTTTGAAAATGCAAAAAGTGGTTTGCTTTGAAAATGCAAAAGGTGGTGGGCTTTGCAAATGCAAAAGGTGATTTGCTTTGAAAATCCAAAAGGTCGTTTGCTTTGAAAATGCAAAAGGTCGTTTGCTTTGAAAGTGCAAAAGGTGGTTTGCTTTGAAAATACAAAATGTGCTTTGCTTTGAAAATGCAAAAGGTGATTTGCTTTGAAAATGCAAAAGGTGGTTTGCCATGAAAATGCAAAAGGTGGTTTGCTTAGAATAGGTGGTTTGCTTTGAAAATGCATTAGGTGGTTTGCATTGAAAATGCATAAAGTTGTTTGCTTTGAAATTGCACAAAGTGGTTTGCTTTGAAAATGCAAAACGTGGTTTGCTTTGAAATGCAAAAGGTGGTTTGCTTTGAAAATTCAAAATGTGGTTTGCTTTGAAAATGCAAAAAGTGGTTTGCTTTGAAAATGCAACAGGTGGTTTGCTGTTTACATTGAAAATGCAAAAGGTGTTTTATTTGAAAATGCAAAAGGTGGTTTGCTTTGAAAATGCAAAAGGTGATTTGCTTTGAAAATGCTAAATGTGGTTTGCTTTGAAAATGCAAAAAGTGGTTTGCTTTGAAAATGCAAAAGGTGGTGGGCTTTGAAAATGCAAAAAGTGGTTTGCTTTGAAAATGCAAAAGGTGGTGGGCTTTGCAAATGCAAAAGGTGATTTGCTTTGAAAATCCAAAAGGTCGTTTGCTTTGAAAATGCAAAAGGTCGTTTGCTTTGAAAGTGCAAAAGGTGGTTTGCTTTGAAAATACAAAATGTGCTTTGCTTTGAAAATGCAAAAGGTGATTTGCTTTGAAAATGCAAAAGGTGGTTTGCCATGAAAATGCAAAAGGTGGTTTGCTTAGAATAGGTGGTTTGCTTTGAAAATGCATTAGGTGGTTTGCATTGAAAATGCATAAAGTTGTTTGCTTTGAAATTGCACAAAGTGGTTTGCTTTGAAAATGCAAAACGTGGTTTGCTTTGAAATGCAAAAGGTGGTTTGCTTTGAAAATTCAAAATGTGGTTTGCTTTGAAAATGCAAAAAGTGGTTTGCTTTGAAAATGCAACAGGTGGTTTGCTGTTTACATTGAAAATGCAAAAGGTGTTTTATTTGAAAATGCAAAAGGTGGTTTGCTTTGAAAATGCAAAAGGTGATTTGCTTTGAAAATGCTAAATGTGGTTTGCTTTGAAAATGCAAAAAGTGGTTTGCTTTGAAAATGCAAAAGGTGGTGGGCTTTGAAAATGCAAAAGGTGATTTGCTTTGAAAATGCAAAAGGTTGTTTGCTTTGAAAATGCAAAAGGTCCTTTGCTTTGAAAGTGTAAAAGGTAGTTTGCTTTGAAAATGTTAAAGAGGGTTTGCTTTGAAAATGCAAAAATGCAGTTTGCTTGTAAAATGCAAAAGGTGGTTTGCTTTGAAAATGCTAAAACTGGTTTGCTTTGAAAATGCAAAAAGTGGTTTGCTTTGAAAATGCAAAAGGTGGTTTGCTGGTTTGCATTGAAAATGCAAAAGGTGGTTTGCTTTGAAAATGCAAAAGCTGGTTTGTTTTGAAAATGCAAAAGGTGGTTTGCTTTGAAAATGCACAAGGTGGTTTGCTTTGAAAATGCAAACGGTGGTTTGCTTTGAAAATGTAAAAGGTGGTTTGCATTGAAAATGCAAAAGGTGGTTTGCTTTGAATAGGTGGTTTGCTTTGAAAATGCATAAGGTGGTTTGCTTTGAAAATGCAAAAGATGGTTTGCTTTGAAAATACATAAAGGTTTGCTTTGAAAATGCAAAAGGTGGTTTGTTTTGAAATTGCAGAAGGTGGTTTGTTTTCAAAATGCAAAAGGTGGTTTGCTTTGAAAATGCAAAAGGTACTTTGCTTTGAAAATGCAAAAGGTGGTTTGCTTTGAAAATGCAAAAGGTGGTTTGCTTTGAAAATGCAAAAGGTGGTTTGCTTTGAAAGGGTGGTTTGCTTTGAAAATGCAAAAGATTGTTTGTTTTGAAAATGCAAAAGGTGGTTTGTTTTGAAAATGCAAAAGGTTGTTTGCTTTGAAAATGCAAAAGTTGGTTTACTTTGAAAATGCAAAAGGTGGTTTGCTTTGAAAATGCAAACGATGGTTTGCTTTGAAAATACATAAAGGGTTGCTTTGAAAATGCAAAAGGTGGTTTGTTTTGAAAATGCAGAGGGTGGTTTGTTTTGAAAATGCAAAAGGTGGTTTGCTTTGAAAATGCAAAACGTAGTTTGCTTTGAAAATGCAAAAGGTGGTTTGCTTTGAAAATGCAAAGGCAAGTGAGGTTGCTTTTAAAAAAATCACTTCCACTCACGGCTTCGATTTTTGGCCATATTACTCAGTCCCTCTCCAGCTGTCAGGGCCATAGATGAAAAATATAAGACTTATAAATGTTTAAATAATGTTGAAATTCTCTCTCCTGTCAATCATGCCATGGAGGACACGCCCCATCCGGTGGGGGGGGGGGACTATAAACCCGGAAGTGTGGACTTGCCACAGTCGCTGCAAGATGGGGGAGGGAGAGTTCACGACTCTCAGTCTGAGCAGTGAATAAACTGATCACTGAACACATGTCCCCTAAACTGTGAGTGTGGTTTTATGTGCTTTTATGTGGTTTATTTGGAACTGTGTTTGGAAGGAATAAATGTTTTTACGTGCCTTTTGAATGTGCCGCTAATTTAAAAGTGTGCCTTTTGACTGTGCCGCTAATTGAAAAGAGTGCCTTTTGACGGTGTCGCTAATTGAAAAGTGTGCCTCTTGACTGTGCCGCTAATTGAAAAGTGTGCCTTTTGACTGTGCCGCTAAGCTGTGCCTATATTTTAAAATGTGATTTGCTTTATAAATGTGGCTTGCGTTTTAATGTGGCTTGCGTTTTAAATCTGGCTTGCTGTGCAACCGTTTTTGGAAAGGAAAAACAGTGAATAAATGTTTTATTAGATCAGGACTGTGTTTAATGCACAATTCCCGCAAAATTGCCGCTCATTCCGTGACTTAGTGGAGAGACGGTGCTGAAAATGCAAAAGGTGGTTTGTTTTGAAAATGCAAAAGGTGGTTTGCTTTGAAAATGAAAAAGGTGGTTTGCTTTGAAAATGCAAAAGGTGGTTTGGTTTGAAAATGCAAAATGTGGTTTGCTTTGAAAAGGTGGTTTGCTTTGAAAATGCATAAGGTGGTTAGCTTTGAAAATGCAAAAGATGGTTGGCTTTGAAAATGCAAAAAGGTTTGCTTTGAAAATGCAAAAGATGGTTTGTTTTGAAAATGCAAATGGTGGTTCGCTTTGAAAAGGTGGTTTGCTTTGAAAATGCATAAGGTGGTTTGCTTTGAAAATATAAAAGGTGGTTCGCATTGAAATTGCAAAAAGTGGTTTGCTTTGAAAATGCAAAAGGTGGTTTGCTTTGAAAATGCAAAAGGTGGTTTGCTTTGAAAATGCAAAAGGTGGTTTGCTTTGAAAATACAAAATGTGCTTTGCTTTGAAAATGCAAAAGGTGATTTGCTTTGAAAATGCCAAAGGTGGTTTGCCATGAAAATTCAAAAGGTGATTTGCTTTGAAAATGCAAAGGCAAGTGAGGTTGCTTTTAAAATGTACTGGCAAGTGCGTTTGGTTTGAAAATGCAAAGGCAAGTGCGGTTGCTTTGAAAATGCAAAGGCAAGTGCGGTTGCTTTGAAAATGCATAGGCAAGTGATTCAAAGTCAAGTCTTGACCACTTCCTGTTTGCACTGTATATTGGTTTTAGAAAAATCTCTTCCACTCACGGCTTCGATTTTTGGCCATATTACTCAGTCCCCCTCCAGCTGTCAGGGCCATAGATGAAAAATATAAGACTTATAAATGTTTAAATAATGTTGAAATTCTCTCTCCTGTCAATCATGCCATCGAGGACACGCCCCATCCGGTGCGAGGGGGGGACTATAAACCCGGAAGTGTGGAATTGCCGCAGTCGCTGCAAGATGGGGGAGGGAGAGTTCACGACTCTCAGTCTGAGCAGTGAATAAACTGATCACTGAACACATGTCCCCTAAACTGTGAGTGTGGTTTTATGTGCTTTTATGTGGTTTATTTGGAACTGTGTTTGGAAGGAATAAATGTTTTTACGTGCCTTTTGAATGTGCCGCTAATTTAAAAGTGTGCCTCTTGACTGTGCCGCTAATTGAAAAGTGTGCCTTTTGACGGTGCCGCTAATTGAAAACTGTGCCTTTTGACTGTGCCGCTAAGCTGTGCCTATATTTTAAAATGTGATTTGCTTTATAAATGTGGCTTGCGTTTTAATGTGGCTTGCGTTTTAAATGTGGCTTGCTGTGCAACCGTTTTTGGAAGGAAAAACAGTGAATAAACGTTTTATTAGATCAGGACTGTGTTTAATGCTAAATTCCCGCAAAATTGCCGCTCATTCCGTGACTTAGTGGAGAGATGGTGCTGAAAATGCAAAAGGTGGTTTGTTTTGAAAATGCAAAAGGTGGTTTGCTTTGAAAATGCAAAAGGTGGTTTGCTTTGAAAATGCAAAAGGTGGTTTGGTTTGAAAATGCAAAATGTGGTTTGCTTAGAAAAGGTGGTTTGCTTTGAAAATGCGTAAGGTGGTTTGCTTTGAAAATGCAAAAGATGGTTGGCTTTGAAAATGCAAAAAGGTTTGCTTTGAAAATGCAAAAGATGGTTTGCTTTGAAAATGCAAATGGTGGTTCGCTTTGAAAAGGTGGTTTGCTTTGAAAATGCATAAGGTGGTTTGCTTTGAAAATATAAAAGGTGGTTCGCTTTGAAATTGCTAAAAGTGGTTTGCTTTGAAAATGCAAAAGGTGGTTTGCTTTAAAAATGCAAAAGGTGGTTTGCTTTGAAAATGCAAAAGGTGGTTTGCTTTGAAAATACAAAATGTGCTTTGCTTTGAAAATGCAAAAGGTGATTTGTTTTGAAAATGCAAAAGGTGGTTTGCCATGAAAATGCAAAAGGTGGTTTGCTTAGAATAGGTGGTTCGCTTTGAAAATGCATAAGGTGGTTTGCATTGAAAAAGCAGAACGTTGTTTGCTTTGAAATTGCACAAAGTGGTTTGCTTTGAAAATGCAAAACGTGGTTTGCATTTAAATGCAAAAGGTGGTTTGCTCTGAAAATTCAAACGTGGTTTGCTTTGAAAATGCAAAAGGTGGTTTGCTTTGAAAATGCAAAGGGTGGTTTGCTGTTTGCATTGAAAATGCAAAAGGTGTTTTAGTTTGAAAATGCAAAAGGTGGTTTGCTTTGAAAATGCAAAAGGTGATTTGCTTTGAAAATGCTAAATGTGGTTTGCTTTGAAAATGCAAAAGGTGGTGTGTTTTGAAAATGCAAAAGGTGGTTTGCTTTGAAAATGCAAAAGGTGGTTTGCTTTGAAAATGCAAAAGGTGTTTGCTTTGAAAATGCAAAAGCTGGTTTGTTTTGAAAATGCAAAAGGTGCTTTGCTTTGGAAATGCAAAAGGTCGTTTGTTTTGAAAGTGCAAAAGGTGGTTTGCTTTGGAAATGCAAAAGGTCGTTTGCTTTGAAAGTGCAAAAGGTGGTTTGCTTTGAAAATACAAAATGTGCTTTGCTTTGAAAATGCAAAAGGTGATTTGCTTTGAAAATGCAAAGGTGGTTTGCCATGAAAATGCAAAAGGTGGTTTGCTTAGACTAGGTGGTTTGCTTTGAAAATGCATAAGGTGGCTTGCATTGAAGATGCAAAAGGTTGTTTGCTTTGAAATTGCAAAAAGTGGTTTGCTTTGAAAATGCAAAACGTGGTTTGCTTTGAAATGCAAAAGATGGTTTGCTTTGAAAATTCAAAGCGTGGTTTGCTTTGAAAATGCAAAAGGTGGTTTGCTTTGAAAATGCAAAAGGTCGTTTGCTTTGAAAATGCAAAAGGTGGTTTGCTGTTTGCATTGAAAATGCAAAAGGTGCTTTAGTTTGAAAATGGAACAGGTGGTTTGCTTTGAAAAGGCAAAAGGTGATTTGCTTTGAAAATGCTAAATGTGGTTTGCTTTGAAAATGCAAAAAGTGGTTTGCTTTGAAAATGCAAAAGGTGGTTTGCTGGTTTGCAATGAAAATGCAAAAGGTGGTTTACTTTGAAGATGCAAAAGGTGGTGGGCTTTGAAAATGCAAAAGGTGATTTGCTTTGAAAATGCAAAAGGTCGTTTGCTTTGAAAGTGCAAAAGGTAGTTTGCTTTGAAAATGTTAAATGTGGTTTGATTTGAAAATGCAAAAAAGTGGTTTGGTTTGAAAATGCAAAAGGTGGTTTGCTTTGTAAATGCTATAAGTGGTTTGCTTTGAAAAGGCAAAAGGTGCTTTGCTTTGAAATTGCAAAAGGTGGTTTGCTTTGAAAATGCAAACGGTGGTTTGCTTTGAAAATGCGAAAAAAAATTGCTTTGAAAATGCAAAAGGTGGTTTGTTTTGAAAATGCAAAAGGTGGTTTGCTTTGAAAATGCAAAAAGTGGTTTGCTTTGAAAATGCAAAAGGTGGTGGGCTTTGCAAATGCAAAAGGTGATTTGCTTTGAAAATCCAAAAGGTCGTTTGCTTTGAAAATGCAAAAGGTCGTTTGCTTTGAAAGTGCAAAAGGTGGTTTGCTTTGAAAATACAAAATGTGCTTTGCTTTGAAAATGCAAAAGGTGATTTGCTTTGAAAATGCAAAAGGTGGTTTGCCATGAAAATGCAAAAGGTGGTTTGCTTAGAATAGGTGGTTTGCTTTGAAAATGCATTAGGTGGTTTGCATTGAAAATGCATAAAGTTGTTTGCTTTGAAATTGCACAAAGTGGTTTGCTTTGAAAATGCAAAACGTGGTTTGCTTTGAAATGCAAAAGGTGGTTTGCTTTGAAAATTCAAAATGTGGTTTGCTTTGAAAATGCAAAAAGTGGTTTGCTTTGAAAATGCAACAGGTGATTTGCTGTTTACATTGAAAATGCAAAAGGTGTTTTATTTGAAAATGCAAAAGGTGGTTTGCTTTGAAAATGCAAAAGGTGATTTGCTTTGAAAATGCTAAATGTGGTTTGCTTTGAAAATGCAAAAAGTGGTTTGCTTTGAAAATGCAAAAGGTGATTTGCTTTGAAAATGCAAAAGGTTGTTTGCTTTGAAAATGCAAAAGGTCCTTTGCTTTGAAAGTGTAAAAGGTAGTTTGCTTTGAAAATGTTAAAGAGGGTTTGCTTTGAAAATGCAAAAATGCAGTTTGCTTGTAAAATGCAAAAGGTGGTTTGCTTTGAAAATGCTAAAACTGGTTTGCTTTGAAAATGCAAAAAGTGGTTTGCTTTGAAAATGCAAAAGGTGGTTTGCTGGTTTGCATTGAAAATGCAAAAAGTGGTTTGCTTTGAAAATGCAAAAGCTGGTTTGTTTTGAAAATGCAAAAGGTGGTTTGCTTTGAAAATGCACAAGGTGGTTTGCTTTGAAAATGCAAACGGTGGTTTGCTTTGAAAATGTAAAAGGTGGTTTGCATTGAAAATGCAAAAGGTGGTTTGCTTTGAATAGGTGGTTTGCTTTGAAAATGCATAAGGTGGTTTGCTTTGAAAATGCAAAAGATGGTTTGCTTTGAAAATACATAAAGGTTTGCTTTGAAAATGCAAAAGGTGGTTTGTTTTGAAATTGCAGAAGGTGGTTTGTTTTCAAAATGCAAAAGGTGGTTTGCTTTGAAAATGCAAAAGGTACTTTGCTTTGAAAATGCAAAAGGTGGTTTGCTTTGAAAATGCAAAAGGTGGTTTGCTTTGAAAATGCAAAAGGTGGTTTGCTTTGAAAGGGTGGTTTGCTTTGAAAATGCAAAAGATTGTTTGTTTTGAAAATGCAAAAGGTGGTTTGTTTTGAAAATGCAAAAGGTTGTTTGCTTTGAAAATGCAAAAGTTGGTTTACTTTGAAAATGCAAAAGGTGGTTTGCTTTGAAAATGCAAACGATGGTTTGCTTTGAAAATACATAAAGGGTTGCTTTGAAAATGCAAAAGGTGGTTTGTTTTGAAAATGCAGAGGGTGGTTTGTTTTGAAAATGCAAAAGGTGGTTTGCTTTGAAAATGCAAAACGTAGTTTGCTTTGAAAATGCAAAAGGTGGTTTGCTTTGAAAATGCAAAGGCAAGTGAGGTTGCTTTTAAAAAAATCACTTCCACTCACGGCTTCGATTTTTGGCCATATTACTCAGTCCCTCTCCAGCTGTCAGGGCCATAGATGAAAAATATAAGACTTATAAATGTTTAAATAATGTTGAAATTCTCTCTCCTGTCAATCATGCCATGGAGGACACGCCCCATCCGGTGGGAGGGGGGGGACTATAAACCCGGAAGTGTGGACTTGCCACAGTCGCTGCAAGATGGGGGAGGGAGAGTTCACGACTCTCAGTCTGAGCAGTGAATAAACTGATCACTGAACACATGTCCCCTAAACTGTGAGTGTGGTTTTATGTGCTTTTATGTGGTTTATTTGGAACTGTGTTTGGAAGGAATAAATGTTTTTACGTGCCTTTTGAATGTGCCGCTAATTTAAAAGTGTGCCTTTTGACTGTGCCGCTAATTGAAAAGAGTGCCTTTTGACGGTGTCGCTAATTGAAAAGTGTGCCTCTTGACTGTGCCGCTAATTGAAAAGTGTGCCTTTTGACTGTGCCGCTAAGCTGTGCCTATATTTTAAAATGTGATTTGCTTTATAAATGTGGCTTGCGTTTTAATGTGGCTTGCGTTTTAAATCTGGCTTGCTGTGCAACCGTTTTTGGAAAGGAAAAACAGTGAATAAACGTTTTATTAGATCAGGACTGTGTTTAATGCAAAATTCCCGCAAAATTGCCGCTCATTCCGTGACTTAGTGGAGAGACGGTGCTGAAAATGCAAAAGGTGGTTTGTTTTGAAAATGCAAAAGGTGGTTTGCTTTGAAAATGAAAAAGGTGGTTTGCTTTGAAAATGCAAAAGGTGGTTTGGTTTGAAAATGCAAAATGTGGTTTGCTTTGAAAAGGTGGTTTGCTTTGAAAATGCATAAGGTGGTTAGCTTTGAAAATGCAAAAGATGGTTGGCTTTGAAAATGCAAAAAGGTTTGCTTTGAAAATGCAAAAGATGGTTTGTTTTGAAAATGCAAATGGTGGTTCGCTTTGAAAAGGTGGTTTGCTTTGAAAATGCATAAGGTGGTTTGCTTTGAAAATATAAAAGGTGGTTCGCATTGAAATTGCAAAAAGTGGTTTGCTTTGAAAATGCAAAAGGTGGTTTGCTTTGAAAATGCAAAAGGTGGTTTGCTTTGAAAATGCAAAAGGTGGTTTGCTTTGAAAATACAAAATGTGCTTTGCTTTGAAAATGCAAAAGGTGATTTGCTTTGAAAATGCCAAAGGTGGTTTGCCATGAAAATTCAAAAGGTGATTTGCTTTGAAAATGCAAAGGCAAGTGAGGTTGCTTTTAAAATGTACTGGCAAGTGCGTTTGGTTTGAAAATGCAAAGGCAAGTGCGGTTGCTTTGAAAATGCAAAGGCAAGTGCGGTTGCTTTGAAAATGCATAGGCAAGTGATTCAAAGTCAAGTCTTGACCACTTCCTGTTTGCACTGTATATTGGTTTTAGAAAAATCTCTTCCACTCACGGCTTCGATTTTTGGCCATATTACTCAGTCCCCCTCCAGCTGTCAGGGCCATAGATGAAAAATATAAGACTTATAAATGTTTAAATAATGTTGAAATTCTCTCTCCTGTCAATCATGCCATGGAGGACACGCCCCATCCGGTGCGAGGGGGGGACTATAAACCCGGAAGTGTGGAATTGCCGCAGTCGCTGCAAGATGGGGGAGGGAGAGTTCACGACTCTCAGTCTGAGCAGTGAATAAACTGATCACTGAACACATGTCCCCTAAACTGTGAGTGTGGTTTTATGTGCTTTTATGTGGTTTATTTGGAACTGTGTTTGGAAGGAATAAATGTTTTACGTGCCTTTTGAATGTGCCGCTAATTTAAAAGTGTGCCTCTTGACTGTGCCGCTAATTGAAAAGTGTGCCTTTTGACGGTGCCGCTAATTGAAAACTGTGCCTTTTGACTGTGCCGCTAAGCTGTGCCTATATTTTAAAATGTGATTTGCTTTATAAATGTGGCTTGCGTTTTAATGTGGCTTGCGTTTTAAATGTGGCTTGCTGTGCAACCGTTTTTGGAAGGAAAAACAGTGAATAAACGTTTTATTAGATCAGGACTGTGTTTAATGCTAAATTCCCGCAAAATTGCCGCTCATTCCGTGACTTAGTGGAGAGATGGTGCTGAAAATGCAAAAGGTGGTTTGTTTTGAAAATGCAAAAGGTGGTTTGCTTTGAAAATGCAAAAGGTGGTTTGCTTTGAAAATGCAAAAGGTGGTTTGGTTTGAAAATGCAAAATGTGGTTTGCTTAGAAAAGGTGGTTTGCTTTGAAAATGCGTAAGGTGGTTTGCTTTGAAAATGCAAAAGATGGTTGGCTTTGAAAATGCAAAAAGGTTTGCTTTGAAAATGCAAAAGATGGTTTGCTTTGAAAATGCAAATGGTGGTTCGCTTTGAAAAGGTGGTTTGCTTTGAAAATGCATAAGGTGGTTTGCTTTGAAAATATAAAAGGTGGTTCGCTTTGAAATTGCTAAAAGTGGTTTGCTTTGAAAATGCAAAAGGTGGTTTGCTTTAAAAATGCAAAAGGTGGTTTGCTTTGAAAATGCAAAAGGTGGTTTGCTTTGAAAATACAAAATGTGCTTTGCTTTGAAAATGCAAAAGGTGATTTGTTTTGAAAATGCAAAAGGTGGTTTGCCATGAAAATGCAAAAGGTGGTTTGCTTAGAATAGGTGGTTCGCTTTGAAAATGCATAAGGTGGTTTGCATTGAAAAAGCAGAACGTTGTTTGCTTTGAAATTGCACAAAGTGGTTTGCTTTGAAAATGCAAAACGTGGTTTGCATTTAAATGCAAAAGGTGGTTTGCTCTGAAAATTCAAACGTGGTTTGCTTTGAAAATGCAAAAGGTGGTTTGCTTTGAAAATGCAAAGGGTGGTTTGCTGTTTGCATTGAAAATGCAAAAGGTGTTTTAGTTTGAAAATGCAAAAGGTGGTTTGCTTTGAAAATGCAAAAGGTGATTTGCTTTGAAAATGCTAAATGTGGTTTGCTTTGAAAATGCAAAAAGTGGTTTGTTTTGAAAATGCAAAAGGTGGTTTGCTAGTTTGCATTGAAAATGCAAAAGGTGGTTTACTTTGAAAATGCAAAAGGTGGTGGTCTTTGAAAATGCAAAAGGTGATTTGCTTTGAAAATGCAAAAGGTCGTTTGCTTTGAAAGTGCAAAAGGTAGTTTGCTTTGAAAATGTTAAAGGGGGTTTGCTTTGAAAATGCTAAAACTGGTTTGCTTTGAAAATGCAAAAGGTGCTTTGCTTTTAAATTGCAAAAGGTGGTTTGCTTTGAATATGCAAAAGCTGGTTTGCTTTGAAAATGCGGGAAAAAAATTGCTTTGAAAATGCAAAATGTGGTTTCCTTGAAAATGCAAAAGGTGGATTGTATTGAAAATACAAAAGGTGGTTTGTTTTGAAAATGTAAAAGGTGGTTTGCTTTGAAAATGCAAAAGGTGGTTTGCTTTGAAAATGCAAAAGGTGGTTTGCTTTGAAAATGCAAAAGGTGGTTTGCTTTGAAAAGGTGGTTTGCTTTGAAAATGCAAAAGGTTGTTTGTTTTGAAAATGCAAAAGGTGGTTTGTTTTGAAAACGCAAAAGGTGGTTTGCTTTGAAAATGCAAAAGGTGGTTTGCTTTGAAAATGCAAAAGGTGGTTTGCTTTGAAAATGCGAAAAATGTTTTGCTTTGGAAATTCAAAAGGTGGTTTGTTTTGAAAATGCAGAAGGTGGTTTCTTTTGAAAATGCAGAAGGTGGTTTGTTTTGAAAATGCAAAAGATGGTTTGCTTTGAAAATGCAAAAGGTGGTTTGCTTTGAAAATTTAAAAGGTGGTTTGCTTTGAAAATGCAAAAGGTGGTTTGCTCTGAAAAGGCGGTTTGTTTTGAAAATGCAAAAGGTGGTTTGTTTTGAAAATGCAAAAGGTGGTTTGCTTTGAAAATGCAAAAGGTGGTTTGCTTTGAAAAAGCAAAAGGTGGTTTGCTTTGAAAATGCGAAAAATGTTTTGCTTTGGAAATTCAAAAGGTGGTTTGTTTTGAAAATGCAGAAGGTGGTTTCTTTTGAAAATGCAGAAGGTGGTTTGTTTTGAAAATGCAAAAGATGGTTTGCTTTGAAAATGCAAAAGGTGGTTTGCTTTGAAAATTTAAAAGGTGGTTTGCTTTGAAAATGCAAAAGGTGGTTTGCTTTGAAAAGGTGGTTTGTTTTGAAAATGCAATAGATGGTTTGCTTTGAAAATGCAAAAGGTGGTTTGCTTTGAAAATGCAAAAGGTGGTTTGCTTTGAAAATGCAAAAGATGGTTTGCTTTGAACATACATAAAGGTTTGCTTTGAAAATGCAAAAGGTGGTTTGTTTTGAAAATGCAGAGGGTGGTTTGTTTTGAAAATGCAAAAGGTGGTTTGTTTTGAAAATGCATAGGCAAGTGAGGTTGCTTTTAAAATGCAAAGGCAAGTGCGTTTGGTTTGAAAATGCAAAGGCAAGTGCGGTTGCTTTGAAAATGCAAAGGCAAGTGCGGTTGCTTTGAAAATGCATAGGCAAGTGATTCAAAGTCAAATCTTGACCACTTCCTGTTTGCACTGTATATTGGTTTTAGAAAAATGACTTCCACTCACGGCTTCGATTTTTGGCCATATTACTCAGTCCCCCTCCAGCTGTCAGGGCCATAGATGGAAAATATAAAACTTATTAATGTTTAAATAATGTTGAAATTCTCTCTCCTGTCAATCATGCCATGGAGGACACGCCCCATCCGGTGGGAGGGGGGGACTTTAAACCCGGAAGTGTGGAATTGCCGCAGTCGCTGCAAGATGGGGGAGGGAGAGTTCACGACTCTCAGTCTGAGCAGTGAATAAACTGATCACTGAACACATGTCCACTAAACTGTGAGTGTGGTTTTATGTGCTTTTATGTGGTTTATTTGGAACTGTGTTTGGAAGGAATAAATGTTTTTACGTGCCTTTTGACTGTGCCTCTAATTGAAAAGTGTGCCTTTTGACTGTGCCTCTAATTGAAAAGTGTGCCTTTTGACTGTGCCGCTAATTGACAACTGTGCCTTTTGACGGTGCCGCTAATTGACAACTGTGCCCTTTGACTGTGCCGCTAAGCTGTGCCTATATTTTAAAATGTGATTTGCTTTATAAATGTGGCTTGCGTTTTAATGTGGCTTGCGTTTTAAATGTGGCTTGCTGTGCAACCGTTTTTGGAAGGAAAAACAGTGAATAAACGTTTTATTAGATCAGGACTGTGTTTAATGCAAAATTGCCGCTCATTCCGTGACTTAGTGGAGAGATGGTGCTGATTGCGTAATTTCCGGTAAGTTCAGAGGTGGCGCTCAGTGCGGAAGGGTCAAGTGGAGACACCGCCCTGAACCGTTAGTAACAGGATTCAGTATGGTTGCCACATTCTGAAGTTACTTGGCATTTTATTATTGGTGCTGTGCGTGAGTGTGTGTCTGTGTTTGTGTGTGTGTGTGTGTGTTTTTGTGTGTGTGTGTTCCTGTGTGTGTCCCTGTGTGTGTGTCCCTGTGTGTGCCTCGCTGTGTGTTCCTGTGTGTGTGTGTGTGTGCCTCTGTGTGTGTGTTTCTGTGTGTTTGTCTCTGTGTGTGTGCTCTGTGTGTGTGTTTGTGTATGTGTGTGTCTCTATGTGTGTGTCTCTGTTGGAGTGCTGGGAGTGCTGTGAGGTTGGACTTGCTGCCTCCACTCTGCTTGGAGTGCTGTGAGGTTGGACTTACTGCCTGCACTGTGCTTGGAGTGCTGTGAGGTTGGACTTACTGCCTGCACTCTGCTTGGAGTGCTGTGAGGTTGGACTTGCTGCCTGCACTCTGCTTGGAGTGCTGTGAGGTTGGACTTACTGCCTGCACTGTGCTTGGAGTGCTGTGAGGTTGGACTTACTGCCTGCACTCTGCTTGGAGTGCTGTGAGGTTGGACTTACTGCCTGCACTCTGCTTGGAGTGTGGTTGGACTTGCTGCCTGCACTGTGCTTGGAGTGCTGTGAGATTGGACTTGCTGCCTGCACTGTGCTTGGAGTGCTGTGAGGTTGGACTTGCTGCCTCCACTCTGCTTGGAGTGCTGTGAGGTTGGACTTGCTGCCTGCACTCTGCTTGGAGTGCTGTGAGGTTGGACTTGCTGCCTGCACCCTGCTTGGCGTGCTGTGAGGTTGGACTTACTGTCTCCACTCTGCTAGGAGTGCTGTGAGGTTGGACTTGCTGCCTGCACTCTGCTTGGAGTGCTGTGAGGTTGGACTTACTGCCTGCACTCTGCTTGGAGTGCTGTGAGGTTGGACTTGCTGCCTGCACTCTGCTTGGAGTGCTGTGAGGTTGGACTTACTGCCTGCTCTCTGCTTGGAGTGCTGTGAGGTTGGACTTACTGCCTGCACTGTGCTTGGAGTGCTGTGAGGTTGGACTTACTGCCTGCATTCTGCTTGGAGTGCTGTGAGGTTGGACTTGTTGCCTCCACTCTGCTTGGAGTGCTGTGAGGTTGGACTTGCTGCCTGCACTCTGCTTGCTGTGAGGTTGGACTTACTGCCTGCACTGTGCTTGGAGTGCTGTGAGGTTGGACTTGCTGCCCCCACTGTGCTTGGAGTGCTGTGAGGTTGGACTTGCATTGTTTTAAGCCTCGTTCATATTTTAAACATTAATAAATCCTTTTTCACCTTGCCATGTCTGCGTGTTCCTCATCACAATGGGTACGTAATGGGCAGGAATGGCTGCGCTGTCAGAGAGCCACTAAGAGTGCCTGGGGGGGAGGTTGAGGAGAGATGGACTGAATGCGTGGGGGGGAGGGGAAATGCAAAGAGCAGAGTTGGGGGGTGAAGGAAGGAGGGGTAACTTAGTGAACTGGCACCACACCAGCTGTAATTGACTGATGTGCCAGCCCATCAGTCATGACTTAGTGCACTGCATGTCCAAGAATCCATTCAGTCCACAATGTCCATACTAGCCCTCTGGAAACCAGTCCCTTCAGCCCACAACACCCATACTAGCGCAACAGCGATCAACGCAAGGATAGACGTTCCTCCTTCATTGCTGTGATCTGTAAAAAGAGATGAAAATGTCTAAAATTGATTGTCCACCCTCTCCTCCTTCTCTCTCACAGACTCTGTCACCTGTTTTCAGTAGAATTTCTGGCAGTTTCTGAGCTGCCAGCCCACCAGGCCTGAGTTTCTGAGCTGCCAGCCCACCAGGCCTGAGTTTCTGAGCTGCCAGCCCAAGAATCCATTCGGCACACAAAACCGATGTTAGTGGTCCAGTAACCCCTCCCCCCCCCCACTGGCCAGCAATATTGGAATTGGTGGAGAGGTGGAAAATTGCTTTGTGGGACCAGCCCTCCTGTGTGAAGCTGGGATCCAACGGGTCTCACTTAGTCTAGTGTAGTTATACAAGAAGAAGTTTGGATGAATATCTTACTGTTTTTGCTACTACACTAAAGAAACTATTAATCAAGAGACTGTGTTTGGAAGATTTCCCTTTCGACGGCATTGAATGTCTCGGGGAGAGCTCGTGAATGCGTTTCGATTAACTCCTGAACCCGTGTCTTCAATCAGAGTGACTAAAGGAAAGAATCCTCGAAACGATATGAAAATCTGTCACTATAAGTACTAACCCAGATTACTACTCCACAGTGTGTCACGCTATCAGTAATACTCCACAGTGTGTCCCTCCATCAGTACCACCACAGTGTGTCCCTCCATCAGTACCACCACAGTGTGTCCCTCCATCAGTACCACCACAGTGTGTCCCTCCATCAGTACCACCACCACAGTGTGTCCCTCCATCAGTACCACCACCGCAGTGTGTCCCCTCCATCAGTACCACCGCAGTGTGTCCCCTCCATCAGTACCACCACAGTGTGTCCCTCCATCAGTACCACCACAGTGTGTCCCTCCATCAGTACCACCACAGTGTGTCCCCTCCATCAGTACCACCACCACAGTGTGCCCCTCCATCAGTACCACCACCACAGTGTGTCCCTCCATCAGTACCACCACCACAGTGTGTCCCTCCATCAGTACCACCACCACAGTGTGTCCCTCCATCAGTACCACCACAGTGTGTCCCTCCATCAGTACCACCACAGTGTGCCCCTCCATCAGTACCACCACAGTGTGTCCCCTCCATCAGTACCACCACAGTGTGTCCCCTCCATCAGTACCACCACCACAGTGTATCCCCCATCAGTACCACCACCACAGTGTGTCCCTCCATCAGTACCACCACCACAGTGTGTCCCTCCATCAGTACCACCACAGTGTGTCCCCTCCATCAGTACCACCACAGTGTGTCCCCTCCATCAGTACCACCACAGTGTGTCCCTCCATCAGTACCACCACCACAGTGTGTCCCCTCCATCAGTACCACCACAGTGTGTCCCTCCATCAGTACCACCACAGTGTGTTCCTCCATCAGTACCACCACCACAGTGTGTCCCTCCATCAGTACCACCACCACAGTGTGTCCCCTCCATCAGTACCACCACAGTGTGTCCCCTCCATCAGTACCACCGCAGTTTGTCACTGCGTCAGATCTGCCCCATTGTTATCCCTCCATCAGTACTATCCCACTGTGTGTCACTCCATCAGTGGACGGAGAGAGGGCAGCCCAGAGAGGGGGAATAGAGAGCGTAGGAAATAGAGTAACAGTTCAGAGAGTGTGACAGCAGTGAGGATGGAGGGAGAGAGAAAGAGAGGAGGGAGAGGTGCTGCATCATTCGCCGTTTTATTTAGGTTTAGGACAATTCTGAGGCGGCAATGTTTCTGTTCTCTGAGTATCGTGAGCCTTTGGGTCGTTCCCCCTCAGAGGTGATGAAGGAAGGCAGAGAATGTTATTGTCCCATGGTATAGTCAGATCTATTCCAGGCAAGCAGGGAGTGAATGGTTACCGGGGTCAGTCAGCGGGAGAGTGGGGTTGAGGTCAAAGTCAGTCAGTGAAGCCGCGATCATATTCAGTGGTGAAGCAGAGTGGAGGGATGGGGGGGCATTTTAGTCCGAGGTGATGTGTTGAACTAATTCCTCAACCTGTGGACAAAGGTCGCCCAGTCCAGTCCACCTTCAAACTGGGCACCAGAAGCCCTGAGAGGGTCCCTGGAATTTGGCATTGCCTTGCTGAGTGAAACGGATTAAAGGAAATCAGACAACCAACATGAGGTGGAGAGTTGGATCTGATGGAGTTTGAAACAATATCCCCTTTGCTGGAACAATGCCGCCTCTCCCAATTTCCATCCCTCAGTATCTATCGCCACAATTCCCAGTCTTTGGAGTTTCTGAATCAATTCCCTGAATAAATCACAACCTGTCTCAGCAGGGATTTCACTCGGCTGATGTCATCTGTTTGTGAATCATTTCAAAATCTCTATTTTTAAAACTCTGTTGTAACTTGACTGTCCCGGTGGAGACGGAAAATGGTATAAAATCCCCAGGAATGTTCTGTCCCAGCATTTCATTCCGAGACATTACCGGTAGCTCACGGGGACACGTCGCTGGGCACAGAAAATGGGGCAGAATCTAGATGAATATTACGCCGTGCAGAGAATCGTGTACGTGATCATTGCTGCCATTGGTGTCCCTGGTAAGTGAGCAGAACAATTCAAGTTTTATAATTCTATCCGTGTGTTAACTGGTGTTGACCTGATTCTCATCATGTTACAAGTTCCCAACTGATGATCGTTGTACAAGAATATGTGAAGAATATCAATCCTCTCAGTGAAATATTTGTGAATTAATGCTGTGATATTTCTTATTTTCAGACAGCTGAAACGAAGCCCCTTTTTCTCTCACTGCTGCCGGCCGGGAGCCACTAGAATGTTGTTCTTGCCTTCAGTGTTGTCCCAGTGCTCGGGACAGGCAGGCAGGCAGGCAGCTCTCCGGGACGGTGTGACTGGGAGAGAGGGGTTCACGTTGTGAAGTTCACTGTGACTGAGTTATTGATCAGAGTGCACACCCGCTCCTGTGGACACTGTGTCTCACTGTGGAGTCTGTCTGTCACAGTCGGATTCCACCCACAGCATTTTGGTCAATAATTGGATCGACCTCCTGAACCAGTGGCCGCGGATCTACCGGCGTGTGTGTGTGTGTGTTGTTACTTCACCTGCACCATCTTGAGTCTGCTGAGATTAGCCGCTGTATGTCTAAACTAACCCGACTAACTACCCCCCCCTGTCTCTGTGCTTTGGTACATATATCCCACACCATCCATACATGGGGATAATAGTTTGCATTCCTGGCACCGTCTGGATTTCGTGTGTGGGAATGAACTGCAGATGCTGGTTTAAATCGTAGATAGACACAAAGTGCAGGAGTAACTCAGCGGGACAGGCAGCATCTCTGGAGAGAAGGAATGGGTGACGTTTCAGATCAAGACCCTTCTTCAGTCCCATTCCTTCTCTCCAGAGATGCTGCCTGTCCCGCTGAGTTACTCCGCTTTCTGCGTCGACCGTCTGGACCAGAAGGGGTGGACTCTCATTTGCAACAATTGGCCTCTGCTTCAGGAGGGAAGTGTGAAGGGCACCTTGTGTGGGGATGGAGAGAAAGAGGAATATCAGGGATGATTGGATATGGCGGCCATTGTAGTGCGTTCTTCCCCCAGCTTTACCTTTACCTTCAGAAAGGAGATGAGGAGGAATTTCTTTAGACAGAGGTTGGTGAATTTGTGGAATTCATTGCGGCAGACGGGGGTGGAGGCCAAGCTAATGGATAGTTTTAAGGCGGAGAGTGATAGATTCTTGATTAGTGCGGGTGTCGGGGGGTTACGGGGAGAAGGCAAGAGAATGGGGTTGAGAGGGAAAGATAGATCGGCCATGATTGAATGGCGGAGTAGACATGATGGGCCGAATGGCCTAATTCTGCTCCTATCAGCTGCACTCTTGTGTAAAGTGTTTAAGAATGAACTGCAGATGCTGGAAAATCGAAAGTAGACAAAAGTGCTGGAGAAACTCAGCGGGTGAGACAGGATCTATGGAGCGAAGGAAATAGGTAACTATTTCCAGTCTGAAGAAGGGTTTTGGCCCGAAACGTTACCTGTTTCCTTCGTTCCATAGATGCTGCCTCACCCGCTGAGATTCTCCAGCACTTTTGTCTACTCTTGTGTAAAGTCCTTTCTGAGTAATTCCCCTTATCTGTGCTGAATGCTAACCTGGTTCTGGAAGGGCAGAGTTTGGGGATAATGCAATAGATGAAGTAGTTTGCATCAAGAAGCCATTGGGATAACCTCAGTGGAAGCTTGAGAGTGATGAGTGGTGAGTGTGGAATTCTCTGACTCAGAGGGCGGTGGAGGCAGGTTCTCTGGATGCTTTCAAAAGAGAGCTAGATAGGGCTCTTAAAAATAGCGGAGTCAGGGGATATGGGGAGAAGGCAGGAACGGGGTACTGATTGGGGACGATCAGCCATGATCATATTGAATGGCGGTGCTGGCTCGAAGGGCCAAATGGCCTCCTCCTGCACCTGTTGTCTACTGAACTCACTGTGGAATGAATCCATTAACGGAGCCACTCTGCTGCTGCTGCTGCCGGATTCTAAGTTGTCCCTGCCTTCCCTCTGGAAGTCTCCCTCCTCGTCCCCATCAGATGCCGAGTTCCCAGAGCCCTGGTTAAACGGGGCCGGCCGCTCACGGTTAAGTCTGTGAAAGCGGCCCCATCACAGACTGTGAGCAGCAGCAGGGTTCACTATAGAAAGGACCATTACGCCTATTGTAGATGGGTGGGTGGCTACTCGTTCCCTCCCCTGCCCTTTACCCCGCCCGCCCGTCACCTTATCTCTTCTCCCCTGAAGCAGGCAGGCAGGTCGGGCACAGTCGGAGCCGGTTCTGATATTGTTAAACTTGCAACAGCCGCGCACCGACTCCAACACTCCTGATCTTGAGCTGAAAGTCGAGCCGGTGTTCAGCCCCGGAGACCGTGTTGGGTAAATGCCCAGTGTCTGTTCCCTTGTCTTTCCGCAGTGAATTTAGTGGCGATTGTGATCCTGTCCCGGGGAAAGTGCGGCCTCTCCACCTGCACCACTCGTTACCTGGTGGCCATGGCAGCGGCCGATCTACTGGCCCTCATCACCGAGGTCATTTTGTATCAGCTCCGATGGCATTACTTTTATTGGAGTTTCCTGACCATCTACCCTGTGTGCAGTGTTAACTATGTACTGACGTTTGCAGCTACAGACTGTTCTGTCTGGTTCACCGTCACTTTCACCTTTGATCGCTTTGTCGCCATTTGTTGCCAGAAGCTGAAAACTAAATATTGCACCGGGAAAACTGCGGCTGTGGTTCTGGCAACAGCCGGCGTTCTGTTCTGTGTGAAAAACATTCCCCGCTACTTCACACAGGAACCCTGGACAATCATCGACAATGTCCCGTGGGGCTGTATCACGGTGGACAGTTATTTCACTGACCCCGGGTGGGTGGCATTTGACTGGATCGACACGGTTTTAACTCCGTTCCTCCCTTTCGCTGTAATCCTGCTGCTCAACGCTCTGACTGTCCGCCACATTTTAGTGGCCAGTCGGGTCCGTAAGGGGCTGAGGGGTGAGAGCAAGGGGGAGAACCGCAGTGACCCGGAGATGGAGAGCAGGAGGAGGTCTATGGTTTTACTCTTCACCATCTCCGGCAGCTTCATCCTCCTGTGGCTGACGATGGTTGTAAACTTCGTCTATTATCAGATCACAGGAATTGAACTGATATGAATGATTCTCAAGGGATCTTTAGCAACGTCGGGTTTTTGCTGAGGAATCTCAGCTGCTGCACCAACACATTTATTTACGCGGTGACCCAGTCCAAGTTTAGGGAGCAGGTGAAGAGCGCGGTGAAATATCCGCTCACCTCAGTGCTTCGGCTCATGAATCAATCCGCGCCCTGAGCGCATCCATCCCAGAGGCGGGCGGGCGCAGACTCTCCGCTCCGGGCTCCCCCCCCTGGCAACAGGTGACGTCACGATGGGGTGCGGCAGCCAATCGGATCGGATCGTCCGCTTCCCTTTCGGCCAATCAGTAGCCCCCTTCCCCCCCGGCAACAGATGATGCTGTATGGGGGGTACACAGCAACCAATCAGAGATCCCCCACCTCCCCTTAGCAACAGGTGATGTCAGAGGACCTGTTCTGGAACCTGGAGCTAGATCAGGATCTCCAGGACTTTGTGTTCTGGATCCAAGATCTCCGCCTCCGCCTCTCTCTCCCTCTCTATCTCACACCCTCTCGCTCTCCTTCTCTCCCTCTCTCTATCTCCCTCTCTCTCTCCTTCTCTCTCTCCCTTTCTCTCCCCCACTCTCTCCCTCTCCCCTCTCTCGCTCTCTCTCCCTCTCTCTCCCTCACTCCCTCTCTCTCCTTCTCGCCCCCCCTCTCTCTCTTTCTCACCCCCACTCTCCCTCTCCTCTCCCCCTCTCTCTCTCCCTCCCACTCTCTCCCTCTCCCACTCTCTCTCTCCCTCTCTCTCCCTCACTCCCTCTCCTTCTCTCTCCCCTCTCTCTCTCTTTCTCACCCCCACTCT
>JAXLNO010000971.1:0-15559 GCA_038087875.1 Malacoraja senta
AGTTCACAAGCTCTTCCTTGTGTTGTTGTCTCTGTACGTCACCAGGACTGAGCGTTTAGCCGAGCTCATGGAGGCAATTCACTGGAGTAAAGTTTGATTCCCACGGAATGAAATCCTGCCCATGTTGAAAGACAAAATGGGAGATCACAGGGCCGGCCTTAAGCCAATTGGACCAATTGCTCCCAAAGATCCTATAGCGAGCAAGATAGATCACTCGACGAAAAGACATAGTACGGTCATGGGCAGATTCACGGGTAATTTTAGGCCCCATTTCCGTAACCGGCTTCCGTCTCCGCACCAGAGATCCCCATCACAGCGGAGCAAAGATAACTAGTGCGGAGACGGAAGCCGGTTACAGAAACTTCCTCGTAAAAATAAAAATCCCACTATCCCTAGTGGGGTAAAAATCTTCTCCTCATTTTCAGAATTTTAATTTATTAACACAAATTGTTCCTCTGCAATGTTGATTACACTGCGGGTCGGGTCGGGTCGGGTCGGGTCGGGTCGGGTCGGGTCGGGTCGGGTCGGGTCGGGGTCGGGTCGGGTCGGGTCGGGTCGGGTCGGTCGGGTCGGGTGGTCGGGTCGGGTCGGGTCGGGTCGGGTCGGGTCGGGTCGGGTCGGGTCGGGTCGGGTCGGGTCGGTCGGGTCGGGTCGGGTCGGGTCGGGTCGGGGTCGGGTCGGGTCGGGTCGGTCGGGTCGGGTCGGGTCGGGTCCGGGTCGGGTGGTCGGGTCGGGTCTCGGGTCGGGTCGGGTCGGGTCGGGTCGGGTCGGGTCGGGTCGGGTCGGGTTACATAAAGTGCACTGGAATGAATTTGCCAGCAGCGGTACAATAACAAAGAACGCACAATACACAATAGAAATTGAACACAAACATCCACCACAGCATTCATCACTGTGGTGGAAGGCACAAAAATTGGCCAGTCCTCCTGCATTTTCCCCCGTGGTCGGGACCTCCACCCTCCGCAGTCACCGCTGCGGGTGTCCAGATGTTCAGACAAGGTAAGTCCAGTTAAGTCCTGACCAGTACGGGTGTCAGGGGTGATGGGGAGAAGGCAGGAGAATGGGATTGGATGGGCCGAATGGCCTAATTCTACTCCTATCACATGACCTTATAAAGCTGCAGGAAGAGGAGCAACCAAGAATATTCAAGGCAAAATCAATAGATTTTTGTTAAGTGTGAGGGATATAGAACCAAATAAAACAGAATTATAGATCATTCACGATCTGGTTAGTTGGTAGAATGGTTTCGATGGGCGGAATGGTCTTGTGCCTGTGTGACACAGCTCGCTGAGACACAAAGCACAGAGTGATGGAGTAACTCAGCGGGTCAGGCAGCATCTCTAGTGGACATGGAGAGGCAACGTTTTCTGGTCGGGACCCTTCTTCAGACCCACTAATTTAGTATTCTAACTACCCAGCAATCTTCTTCCTTTTTGTGTTCTAACAACTCTCCGAGCCTAATGATCCTGGAACATAATTGAAGGCTCTGGCATACAACCACTGGATTAGAGACTGCGTTTATTGTGGACAGTTTCAAAACAAATTCTTGAGGACTTGAAGCTGGTGTGCGGAGATCAAGGGATTTGTCTGGAATTCTGGATAGTGGGACCATCAAGATGTGAATGTGGCAAAAACAGGAAAGTAGACTATTACGTGAATGGTGGCCGATTAGGAAAAGGGGAGATGCAGCGAGACCTGGGTGTCATGGTACACCAGTCATTGAAAGTAGGCATGCAGGTGCAGCAGGCAGTGAAGAAGGCGAATGGTATGTTAGCTTTCATAGCAAAAGGATTTGAGTATAGGAGCAGGGAGGTTCTACTGCAGTTGTACAGGGTCTTGGTGAGACCACACCTGGAGTATTGCATACAGTTTTAGTCTCCTAATCTGAGGAAGGACATTCTTGCCATAGAGGGAGTACAGAGAAGGTTCACCAGACTGATTCCTGGGATGTCAGGACTTTCATATGAAGAAAGACTGGATAGACTCGGCTTGTACTCGCTAGAATTTAGAAGATTGAGGGGGGAATCTTATAGAAACTTACAAAATTCTTAAGGGGTTGGACAGGCTAGATGCAGGAAGATTGTTCCCGATGTTGGGGAAGTCCAGAACAAGGGGTCACAGTTTAAGGATAAGGGGGAAATCTTTTAGGACTGAGATGAGGAAAACATTTTTCACACAGAGAGTGGTGAATCTCTGGAATTCTCTGCCACAGAGGGTAGTTGAGGCCAGTTTTTTACTTGGGAGAGCTCTTGGGTAAACTCGTATAGTGGGACAGGCCCTTATCACTACCCTACACACAGTAGGGACAATTTTACATTTATACCTAGCCAATTAACCTACAAACCTGGACACAAAATGCTGGAGTTACTCACTGGGACAGGCAACACCTCTGGATAGAAGGAATGGGTGACGTCTAGACCCTTCTTCAGTTTGTTGACGCAAAATGCCACCCACTCCTTCTCTCCAGAGATGCTGCCCGTCCCGCTGAGTTACTCCAGCATTTTGTGTCTATCTTCGGTTAAAACCAGCACCTGCAGTTCCTTCCTGCACATTTACCCCACAAACCTACTACGTCTTTGGAGTGTGGGAGGAAACCGAAGATCTCGGAGAAAACCCACGCAGGTCACGGGGAGAACGCACAAACTCCGTACAGACAGCGCCCGTAGTCGGGATCGAACCCGGCTCTCTGGCGCTGTGAGGCAGCAACTCTACGTTTCGGTGATGTCTGCTACATGATGTCACCGGGTTGAATGCAAGACAAAGCACTTCACTGGGACAATAAAGTGTCATTGAACGTAGAAGCAATATCTCGGGGCAGGACCAGTCTTCAGACTGAAGTGGTCTATGTTCTCCAGAGATGCTGTTTGACCCTGTATTATGTGGAAGGGGAGAAGGGGAGGGGAGCCTGAGAGGGTGGGGTGAGCTTCAGACAAGGTGAGAGGTGAACAAGGATGTTACAAGGTGAGAAGGTTCATTGGTGAAGAAGATCGTGAGGAAGGGTCTCAGAAAGAGTTTCCCTGAACCCCGGATATGGATCAGGAAGCAGATTCATTCACAAGATCCAATATTGAATCAGAAATTAACTTGAAAGCAACAATTTCATAAGTTCACAAGGTCTAGGAGCAGAATTAGGCCATTCGGCCCTTCAAGTCTACTCTGCCATTCAATCATGGCTGATCTGTTTTCAAGAGAGAGTTAGATTTAGCTCTTGGGACTAATGGAATCAAGGGATGCGTGGGAAAAAGCAGGAACGGGGTACTGATTGGGTACTGAACGGGGCACCTTGTAGCTTCCGAAGAGTCCACCAGGGACTAGACAGGAAGTTGGACAATTTTATACTCAACATTTTTAAAAACATTTATCGTCAATTAACCTACAACGTGATCAGCCATGTTCATATTGAGTGGCGGTGCCGGCTCGAGGGGCCGAATGGCCTTCTGCAGCACCTATTTTTCTATGTTTCTATCTATCTTTCCCCCTCAATGCCATTCCCCTGCCTTCTCCCCATAACCCCTGACATCCGTTACGGGATTTACAATTTACAAGAGAATGGGGTAGGAATTCCATGGAGAAAGATGGGCAGAATGGCCTCTAAATGAGACGTAGCAATAAACAATTCTACGGTTGCAAAGAAATAAAAACACATTTAAAGTTAATGGCATTGAGTTTCACTTTACTCCGGTTCCATCGGGGCCTGGTTCAGCAAATATCTTCCCTGCGGTTGCAAACATCAAGAAGTGGTTTCTAAATCTGTTGACTGGGTGAGATGTGGCTCATTTCTATATATATACACTCCACCAGTCTGAGTGCTGCTGTTCCGTTAGACAAAAGGTGTCGTTTCCCCCCCAGTCTGAGCCCCAGGGACAGGTGGTGTCACTTTCATCCCTGGTCGTGTTACCAATGTTCACTTGCGTTATGCAAACGTGCGCTTTTGTTCCCCGTTTTTTTGGGGGGAACGTGGTCTTCCCTTCATTTCATCAGATTGCCGTTGACCAACCAGGCTGTGCAAAGCTTGCCTTACAAAGATGTGGACGGATATGAGCCATTCAGCCCCGAGGGCTTGTGCTCCACACAGACCCGCCCCCACAATATGGCAGCTCGGGGGAGTAGTTCC
Organism: Malacoraja senta; assembly: GCA_038087875.1. NCBI lineage: Eukaryota > Metazoa > Chordata > Chondrichthyes > Rajiformes > Rajidae > Malacoraja > Malacoraja senta. The sequence goes on from JAXLNO010000971.1 coordinate 4,115, forward strand.
ATGTGATCCCGTGCTACCTGCCCCATGGTCGGATAGTCGGCGACTAAACCGTCTCCCCCACCTGGTTTGCCAGGTGAGGAGGGGGCTGTTGACCTCCAGCAGGACCAGAAACAAGACCTGTCAAAGGGCGGATGAGCTTCCAGCGAGCCAACGGCCATCCACACTTCAGTAGAAGTTGCAATCACTGTCGTACACGGCAGTGTAAAGCACCGTGCCCGTTGATGGTTTCAACCATGATGATGATGGTTATGATTATGATGATGATGATGATGATGATGATGATGATGTTGATGATGATGTTGATGATGATGTTGATGATGTTGATGATGATGTTGATGATGATGTTGATGTTGATGATGATGATGATGTTGATGATGATGATGATGATGATGATGTTGATGTTGATGATGATGATGATGATGATGATGTTGATGATGATGTTGATGATGATGTTGATGATGTTGATGATGATGTTGATGATGATGATGATGATGATGATGATGATGATGTTGATGATGATGTTGATGATGATGTTGATGATGTTGATGATGATGTTGATGATGATGTTGATGATGATGTTGATGATGATGATGATGATGATGATGATGATGATGATGATGATGACAATATGGCGCCCAACCCTTCCCCCCTGATTTCCCTATTAGATGGAGAGGAATAGGTCGGGTAGACGCACAGAGTCTCTGGCCCAATGGAGAGGAATCGAGAACCAGAGGACATGGGTTTAAGGTGAAGGGGATAAGATTTAAGAATCTGAGGGGTAACTGTTGCTACACATAGGGTGGGTGGGTGTATGGAACGAGCTGCCAGAGGAGGTATTTGAGGCAGGGACTATCACAATGTTTAAGAAACATTTAGATAGGTACATGGATAGAACGGGTTTGGAGGGATATGGGTCAAACGCAGGCAGGTGGGACTAGTGTAGCTGGGACATGTTGGCCAGTGTGGGCAAGTTGGGCCGAAGGGCCTGTTTCCACACTGTATCACTCTATGACTCTATGACTAGCACCTTCTTCCTTCATTTACCTATTAGATAGAGAGGAATAGATCGGGTAGATGCACAGAGTCTCTGGCCCAGAGTAGGGGAATCAAGACCCAGAGGACATAGGTTTAAGATGAGAGGGGAAAGATTTAACAGGAACCCGAGGAGCTACTTTCTCACACAGAGGGTGGTGGGTGTATGGAACAAGTCAGCTGGAGGAGGTAGTTGAGGTAAGGACTATCGCAATGTTTAAGAAACGTTCAGACAAATGCATGGATGGGACAGGTTTAGAGGCATATGTGCGGAAAAGGTTTTGAAAACTCTTCACGTTTTTAGCATGACACGGTGGTGCAGCGGTAGAGTTGCTGCCTTACAGCGAGCGCCTACAGTGCCAGAGACCCGGGTTCGATCCTGACTACGGGTGCTGTCTGAACGGCGTTTGCCCGCTCTCCCCGTGACCTGCGTGGGTTTACTCCGAGAACTTCGGTTTCCTCCCACACTCCAAAGGTTTGCGGGTTAATTGGCTTGGTATAATTGTAAACTGTCCCTGGCCTGGTGTGGGATAGTGTTAATGCACTGGCAGATCGCTGGCCAGCACGGACTCGATGGGCCGAAGGGCCTGTTTCCGCGTCGTATCTCTAAAACCAAACTAAATTCCCATTCACAATTTACCTCTAGAAAAATATCTGCCTCTGTCTCGGGACAATGAGCACTTGGTCTCGCGAATCAAAGAGCTGACACCAGTCTGGCATCTATTGATGGAGCACCCAGTCTGCAGCAGAATATTAGCATCCACACCCTCAACCACATGGCAGCTCATTCCGGTCACAAACCCTTTATCTTCCACACATTGACCAATCACCACTGAGTGGATAGATAGCCTTGGGTATATTTTGGAAAATAAAGGGCCCGTCCCTCTTACGCGATTTTTTCGGCGACTTGCTGGCACCCGGCACAATGTTGAAAATCCAGCGGTGACCAGAAAAAGGTACGACTCTTTGGGCGACTACTCACCGCCATACAGGCGTCACCCCGCGACCATGTGGGGACAACCTAGTCACCGAAAAAAATACAAATGATAGCTATTTTTCTCTATTCTCCACGATTTCTGGAAACTCACTCACAAGGTTCTGAGGTCCGAACTTTCATTTTCCTTACGGGCCTGTCCCACTTACGCGACTTTTTCGGCGACTGCCGGCACCCGTCATAGGTCGTTTTCAACATGTTGAAAATCCAGCGGTGACCAGAAAGACGCTACGACTCTGTGGGCGACTGAGGCAACATGTCGCGGGGTGACGCCTGTATGGTCGTGAGTAGTCGCCCAAAGAGTCGTACCTTGATCTGGTCGCTGCTGGATTTGCAACATGTTGAAAATTTTCGGGGACCTGCAACAACCAATGGCAGTCTCCGAAAAAATCACGTAAGTGGGACAGGCCCATAAGGAAATTTGGACCTCAGAACCTTGTGAGTGGGTGTCCAGAAATCGTGGAGAATAGAGAAAAATAGCTATATAATTTGTATCAAGGATAGACACCAAATGCTGGAGTAACTCAGCGGGTCAGGCAGCATCTCTGGAGAAAAGGAATGGGTGACGTTTCGGGTTGGGACCCTTCTTCAGAAGACCGTTGTGTCGTATAAACCAGTATGTGCAGTTCCTTCCTCCAGCATCAATTGTGTCCCTATAATACCTGCTGCCATTTTCTCTAACAGGAGTCTGTGAGCAGTTCACTATAGGTATATCAGATTATCACAGATGTTTAAACATCTTTCAAACCATGACCCAATGGTTCAATATATATAGCACTAAATGCCAGCTTAACGCTTTATATAGGTGAACCATTTAGTATCGGCAATCAAAACTTTGCTAAACTTGCAGAAGATACCCTTCTTCGAGCGTATGGCGAGCACAGCCTAAAGTTGTGGGACAACTTGTTCTATTTGATCTTATTTGATCGTGCACGCCGGGTTGATTGCATTCGTCGAAACAGGGTGGACCACGTGAAGGTTGCAATCTCCCCAGAAGATACCAAATGCGATAATCAGTGCCCATTCTTGATTAGTGCAGGTGTCAGGGGTTACGGGGAGAAGGCAGGAGAATGGGGTTAGGAGGGAGAGATAGATCAGCCATGATTGAAATGTCGGAGTAGACTTGATGGGCCGAATGGCCCGATTCTGATCCTGTCACTTGTGAATTTACGAATGAGGAGGTTCCCCAGCCTCAGTGGGAAGATGGATAACTGCACAAGGCCAAGAACAGGATAAGGACCTTGGGATCCAAAGTAAAGTGTTCGCAGGAGGTTGACATTGTGATGACCTTTCCCCATATCATAGTGTCGTGGAGGTATACAGCATGGAAACAGACCCTTCGGCCCATCATGTCCCTTCACCTCGTTTAATATTTACGGCTACATTTTTCAATTACAGTCGTCGATTAAAAATAGAGCAGGCTATTTATAGAACATTTATACTTTACACTCTGTGATACTAAAAAACCTTTCCTAAAGTATGCTGAACACATTTGCTCACAGCTCCAGGTGTGGTAACCGCTGGGGGTTTTTTTGCTGTGGTTTAATTTCTAATTTAAAGATAACTAATTGTGGGCGATTTTTGTCACGGTGTTACAAGGGAATAGGTTGAAAACAGATTTATTGGCTGGAGGGAGAACAGAAGCAGTGCTTGTCGAGTCGGTGTGAGTGGGGCCCGTTTTACAGCACCACACCCCTTTCTCTCTCTGCCTCCATCCGCGGCGCTGATCGTGTCCCAGTCCGTCGGTGAACTCCTCTCGTGCAAGAACTAACTCCGGGCGCCTGGCTTTATACAGCGGAAATCAACCGTGGAAAATGACCGCCCTTAAGTCCTGGCCAACAGCGCAGCTTCCAAATACAAACTGCAACCAATGGTAGGGGCCTGCGTGCAAGCGAACCCCGCCCTTTCGAAATAGCGCTGCCGGCCACAGACTGTTCGGGAAAAACTCTTATTACACACGGTGTTTCAAAGATCTGTGGACTAGGACAGAGAGTGGTGAGTCTGTGGAATTCTCTGCCTCCGAGGGCGGTGGAGGCAGGTTCCCTGGATACTTTCAAGAGAGAGATAGATAGGGCTCTTAAAGATAGCGGAGTCAGGGGATATGGGGAGAAGGCAGGAACGGGGTACTGATTGGGGATGGTCAGCCATGATCACATTGAATGGCGGTGCTGGCTCGAAGGGCTGAATGGCCAACTTCTGCACCTATCGTCTGTTGTCTATTGACTCCCGAGTCTCAAACGATTTATCGTTCCCTACACTGAAACTCTCCCACTCCTAATGCTCCTGTCTTGGAGACAGCATCATCCTTTTTTATCACCGCCTTTATTTTCGTTAATAAGCCTTTGGAGTTTTTTTATTTTAAAAATAATTTATATACTTATTGAGGGTATGAAATTTTCTTAGTATAGAGATACAGTATGGAATCAGGCCCTTCGGCCCGCCGAGTCCGTGCCGACCAGCGGCCCCCGCACATTAACGCTACCCTACACACACCGGGGGGACAATTTACACTTATACCGAGCCAATTATTCAATGTGTAGGAAGAAACTGCAGAATAACAGTTTAAACCAAAGATAGCCACAGAATGCTGGAGTAACTCAGCGGGACAGGCAGCATCTCTGGAGAGAAGGAATGCGTGAAGTTTCGGGTCAAGACCTTTCTTCAGACTGAGAGACAGGGTCAAATATCATAGAAGGCTAAGATAGAACATTCCTGCAAAATCCAATGGACTGACAATACACAAGAAAGGGCAGATGCTGGTTGACAAAAAGTGAACACACAGTGCTGGAGTAACACAAGGACGCAGCAGAATTTTGGAAACATCATCCCGTCACCCATTCCTTTTCTCCAGAGATGCTGCCTGTCCCGCTGAGTTAAAGAGTGCCCACGGTAGACTCACGAGTCACTACGGTAAACTCACGGGCTACTACGTTCTTACAACGAGTTTAAAAGTTTGAAACTTTTACTTCAAGAGTAAATTTGACTCGTGGAAATCTTTCATCATGTTGAAAGATTTTCACGAGTTAACAAGTTTCCCGAGTACCTGCCGTTAGTGTTACGAGTTCCGACGTTCCCGCTACGTTGATTACCACGAGTTTGATTTGTTTTAAACTCGGGATCACTTGTGGGACGGGGGTTTAAGTCTGAACAGCTCACCGCTACATCTGAAATTCTGAGTGCCTTCTCCCTCTGCTGGCCATCTGAGATAATCACCCGTCTTTGATGCCAAAATCACCATATCTGGAGATATTTCAAACATAAAAATGACTTTGGGATAAGTCTTCAGGCGATATCATAATCATCGGTTAACACAACAATGAAATGAATTGAAATTGAAATAACTAGCTCCCACTAGTCTTCCAGTAACAAACTTCAACTCTATGTGTGGGAAGGAACTGCAGAAGATAGGCTGGGATAGAGTGGATGTGGGGAGGATGTTTCCACTATTGGGAGAGTCTGGGACTAGACGCCACAGCCTCAGAATTAAAGGAAGTTCCTTTAGGAAGGATATGAGGAGGAATTTCTTTAGTCAGAGGGTGGTGAATCTGTGGAATTCATTGCCACAGAAGGCTGTGGAGGCCAAGCCAATGGATATTTTTCAGGCAGAGATAGAAAGATTCTTGATCAGTACGGGTGTCAGGGGTTATGGGGAGAAGGCAGGAGAATGGGGTAAGGAGGGAGAGATAGATCAGCTATGATTGAATGGCGGAGTAGACTTGATGGGCCGAATGGCCTAATTCTGCTCCTATCTCTTATGACCATATGAACAATAAGCTGGAGTACCTCAGTGGGTCGGGCAGCATCTCCAGTATCAGCAGCTTAAACCCGCAGCAGAGCATGCTCTTCATTTTGTTGCAAGACATCTGAAACCTCGAAGTGGCTGCGGAATGTAACCACAAATGTCACGGTGCAGATTACATTGCTGCAATCTTTTAGCGCTAGTTTGAAAAAAAATGTGTACAAAAATGTGTAAGGATCATTGCGGAGAACCTCAGGCGACTGAAGGTGCATGGAACTGCAGATGCTGGTCTTACAACAAATACTTTATTTTGTTTGATGTTTTATTTTTAGGTAATTGTGCTCATTGAGGTCTCTGAGAAGGTTTCAAAGTTTCAACTGATTCCTTTACCTTCACAGTCGCTGGTCGGCATCTTAGAAATGTTTGAATTGAATAAAAGCTATGAAACTGAAAGTTATTTCGTTTAGCTTTTGAGATACAGCATTGAAATCTCTACCTTAATTGGTACACATGTGACATAATGTACCTTTGGAACCTCTGAAACAGGCCCTTCGGCCCATCGAGTCTGCACCGACAACCCATACAGATTCTTCCCAGCTGTTATCAGGCAACTGAACCATCCTATCAACAACTAGAGAGTGGTCCTGAGCTACCATCTACCTTACCGAAGACCCTCGGGCTATCTTTAATCGGTCTTCACTGGACTTTATCTTGCACTAAATGTTATTCCCTTTATCCTGTATCTGTACACTGTGGACGGCTCGATTGTAAACATGTATAGTCTTTCCACTGACTGGTTAGCACGCAACATAAAGCTTTTCACTGTAGCTCGGTACACGTGACAATAAACTAAACTAACTAACTAGTTCAATCTAACACACATAGGAACTATATTTTGTTTTCATTGACCCACAAACCCGCACGTCTTTGGAGTGTGGGAGGAAACCGGAGCATCCGGAGGAAACTCACGGTGTCACGGGGAGAACGTACAAACTCCATACAGAATGGTCTCGACCCAAAACGTCACCCATTCCTTCTCTCCAGAGATGCTGCCTGTCCCGCTGAGTTACTCCAGCATTTTGTGTCTATCTTTGGTTTAAACCGTTATTCTGCAGTTCCTTCGTACACATTGAATAATGGCATCTATTTGTGGGCTGACTTTGTTACCATTTGGTTAAATATCATCGTTCTACACTAGCAAGGCTTTGCAGGAAATGGCTTTGAAACTTTGACCAACAATACCTGAATCTCTCTGATAGCCGGTGACTATAATTATGCCCGGCCATTGTCCACGGAACTCTCTCATACGCTAAAGCACACAATGGAAGGAATGAGAACTAAATGAACAGCTGTTGTTTCCAAGTCGCCTTCACAGGGAGAACTTTGCAAACAGTTTTCAGTCCACACACTCCAACGTTAATCTTTATTCTCATCTATGTTCTTTAATTAGATGAAGGGTTGTTTTAGGAGTTTGAATTAATGACACTATCCAGTCCCTCAACATATCATTTGGCTGGAAAGCAATATTTCATTAATGGCTAGAAGCTCATCAACCATGTGTAGGAAGGAAGTGCAGATTTAAACAGTTAATCGTAGAACTCATTGCCACAGAGGGCTTTGGAGGCCAAGTCAGTGGATATTTTTAAGGCAGAGATAGACAAATTCTTGATTAGAACGGTGTCAAGTTATAGGGAGAAAGCAGGAAAATGGGATTAGGAAGCAGATCAGCCAGGATTGAATGGCGGAGTGGACTCGATGGGCCGAATGGCCTAATTCTACTCCTATAACTTGTGAACTTGTGAAACTGAAGATAGACACAATATGTTGGAGTAACTCAGCGGGACAGGCGGCATCTCTGGAGAGAAGGAATGGGTGACGTTTCGGGTCGATTGAACTGACTTCTCTAACTTCAAATAGCCCGTGCTTTCCCTCTCTCTCCATCCCCTCCCCTTCCCAGTTCTCCGACCAGTCTTACTGTCTCCGACTACATTCTATCTCTGTACCCCCCACTCCCCTGACATCAGTCTGAAGAAGGGTCTCGACCTGAAACGTCACCCATTCCTTCTGTCCTGCTGAGTTACTCCAGCCTTTGTGTCTATCTTAAAGCCCTGTCCCACTGTACGAGTTCATTCCAAGAGCTCTCCCGAGTTTAAAAAAAATCAAACTCGTGGTAAGCACGGAGAATGAACGTAGCGGGTACGTCGGAGCTCGGGGACGTCTCTTAACGCTAACGGCAGGTACTCGGGAAGACTCGCTAACGGCAGGTAAGCACGGGAAGACTCGTGAAGATTTTTCAACATGTTGAAAAATGTCCACGAGAGCCCCGAGTACCGACGAGCGGCCATTACCGTAAATCTCCGAGTTCGAATCAGGGCAAACTCGGGAGAGCTCGTGGAATGAACTTGCACTGTGGGACAGGACTATTAAGCTCATCAACAATGTCTGGATTCCATCAAGAACAAAGGGAGTAAAGTCATTTATTGATTTGCAAACAAGGCAAAGAAGTTGCATTGATTTGGCGACTTAGTTGGAGAAAGAGATCCTTCATATCAGGCAAAGTGGCAAGAAAGGGTAATCGGGGTTTGAGAGGACGAAGGAGAGGGCTGGGAGAGCAAAGTCCCAGAGGATCAAGCACACCGAGGTTTGGGTTCAGTGGTGTAACAAGTGGGCATTGGGAAACACTGGAGGATACTTGGGACAGGGATTTAAAGTTCGTGAACGTAGCTGGGGCACAATATTCTACAGATTAATTTTAGGTAAAGTAGCAATATTACAACATGTCATGTTGAAACTAGTAAAAGAGCATCTGGTCCGTACTTCAGAAGATAGACACAAAAAGCAGGAGTAACTCAGGGGGACAGGCAGCATCTCTGGAGAGAAGGAATGAGTAATTTGTGGAATTCCCTGCCACAGAGGGCAGTGGAGGCCAAATCACTGGATGGATTTAATGAATGAATGAATATAACTTTAATTGTCATTCAGGTATACACATAGACACAGTGCACATCGAACGGAATTTCGTTGCATTGACTCTTCAAAGTAACAGCAGAATATGACATTTATATCAGGCGATCAGTAGAAGTGCTTAGTGTGTCCATAAAAAGTGCATAGTTAAAAAAGGAAAGTTTTTAAAAGTGGCAATGTATAAGAAAGTTCTAGCATCGGTTTGATTGTGAGTTCAATAGTCTTATGGCCTGGGGGATGAAGCTGTTGCAGAACCTGGTTGTCCGGCCCTTCATGCTGCGGTACCTCCTCCCAGAGTTCAGCAGTGTAAACAGGCCATATTGTGGGTGTGTGGGGGGGGCTCTGGTAATGCCCTTAGCTCTTGTCAGACAGCGTTTGTAACCAATGTCCATGATGGAAGGAAGAGAAGACCCAATGATTTTTTCCACTGTCCTCACCACTCTCTGAAGGCACTTCCAGTCCGCAGCTGTACAGCCTCCGCACCACATAGAGATGCAGCTGGTCATGACTGATTCAATGGTGCTTCTGTAGAATGTGGTGAGGATGGGAGGGTGGAGGATGTGATCTTCTCATCCTGCGGAGGAACGCTGAGAGAGAGTTAGATAGAGCTCTAGGGGCTAGTGGAATCAAGGGATATGGGGAGAAGGCAGGCACGGGTTATTGATGGGGGACGATCAGCCATGATCACAATGAATGGCGGTGCTGGCTCGAAGGGCCGAATGGCCTCCTCCTGCACCTATTTTCTATGTTTCTATGTTTCTCTGTAATGTTTCGGGTCGAGACACTTCTTACACACGTTCCTTATTTCAGAATCTACTCAAGCGCTATCTACACACAAGTCTTGCATATTGGTGTCGTGGCCAAGATATGATCATGTTTTGTGAATCTTATCTATACACAGAGCATTTAGTGTGTGAGCAGATCCCGCAAACCTCACCCTGTGGTTCACTAAATGTACGCACAACGTCACTGCCACGTGGAAACTGGCTGGATATGAACTTCTATTTTGCTGCTAGACTGATGACCAGAGCAAGCATGAGTGGGTGAATCCAGGAAAACATCTGTCCATAACTTCTAGGAGCAGAATTAGGCCATTCAGCCCATCAAGTTCATTCTGCCATTCAATCATGGCTGATCTATCTTTCCCTCAACCCCCTTCTCCCCATCACCCCTGACACCCAAGAATCTATTAATCACCTTAAAAATACCCATTGGCTTGGCATCCACAGCCGTCAGTGGCAATGAATTCCACAGATTCACTACAGAAATTCCTCCTCATCTCCTTTCTAAAGGCGTGTCCTTTTATTCTGAGGCTGTGCCCTCTGGTCCCAAACTCTCCCACTGGTGGAAACATCCATCCTCTCCACATCCACTCTGTCCGGGCCTGTAAGCGTGAGAGGAGAGAGAACCTGGAGTGACTCAGTACTGGTTGGAGATAGACACAAAACGCTGGTGTAACTCAGCAGGTCGTCTCTGGAGAGAAGCAAAGCATCTCGAGGTGCTGCCTGTCCCGCTGAGTTACTCCAGCATTCCGTCACTATCTACGGAGTAATCCAGCATCTGCAGTTCCTTCCTGCACAAGGTTGGAGATGTGTGGTTCTGTTCTACACATGCACGTTCCCACTGTCGTGATACTGAACGACCAGGAGAGGGGGCTGCACTACAGGCTAACTCCACACACCAGGTCTGAAGTAGGGTCTCGACCCGAAACGTCACCCATTCCTTCTCTCCAGAGATGCTGCCTGTCCCGCTGAGTTACCCCAGCATTTTGGTGTCTATCTTCAGTTTAAACCAGCATCTGCAGTTCCTTCCTACCCACTACATGGCCGCTCCATAAACCACTCTACCCTCGTCGCCCTGCTAGCCAGATACAGTTGTCCAAACCCAGCCAAAGCTGTGACAGGCTGCAGCACGGATAACCGATCAGCTCGCCGACATTGTAGGTAACAACAGCGACCTGGAGGCTGTGACTGTAATGACAGTGTCAGTGTCAGCGTTCGCCTTCACCTTCATGAAGCCAGCAACTACTGACGGGGAAGAGTAGAACAAGGAACTGCAGGTAAAATGTAGCTAACGATATTTGAAAGACGTTCCCTCGATTACGGCTTAATAACGGCGAAAAAGCGAATACTCAAATTTTGGAAAAAGACAACAGTCCCCACAGTGAAGATGTGGATTACGGATATGTCCGAGACATTACCTTTAGAAAACATCAGGCTTGTCTTGGCTGAAAACGCAGATCGATTTCTCAAGACATGGTTACCTTTCACTGAATTTCAGCAACAACAGAATGGTTAAACACAAATTTAAACCCGATGCCGGGGATGGGTTGGGGGATGGGTTGGGGGGGGGTGAAGTATATCTCCACATTTTCTTTTCTTATTTCTTTTCTTATTTCTTTTCTTTCCTCTTGCACTTCTTTGGTAGCTTAGTGGTCTTTTTCTTGCTTTCTTCTCTTTCTTCATTCTTTTCCTTTTTCTCTCTTTTTTCCTTTTTTTTCTTTTTTTTGTTGTTGATTTAGGTTTCAATGTTAAAAATGAAGCTGTACAATAATTGTATAACTGTTATGTCGGTCGCCTTATCCCTGTACAATTGCTTCCAATAAAGTAAATTCAAAAAAAAAAAAAAAAAAGTCGTTTAGAGATACAGCGCGGAAACAGGCCCTTTGGTCCATCGGGTCCGTGCCGGCCGGCGACCCCCGCACACTAACACCACC